>PVKC010031209.1:0-14594 GCA_004027635.1 Crocidura indochinensis
CGCCCCCCCCCCCCCCCGCAGGCTCAGGAGACCATATGGAATGCCGGGATTTGAACCACCGTCCTTCTGCATGCAAGGCAAATGCCTTACCGCTGTGCTATCTCTCTGGCCTTGGCTCTCTCAATTGATGTCTTCCTCCTCCAGTAAAAAGAGGACCTTGAAGACAGAAAATGGGATATGGGAAACATCAGAGATAAGCTCAAGGCCTAGGGTAGGGGAAGATGTGATGAATTCTCTGATCAAAAGACAGGTGGCAAGGGGGCTTGGGGAATCTGGTTTCAAGACTATAAGGTCTTCCCCTAACTCTGTACTTACCTTCTCCAAGAAAAGCAGAGCCAGTGACTTCCATGGGCATGGGCATTACCACCTTGGGGTTCCCTTCAGGAATAGCAGATCTACCTAGGAACCCTGGTCTACACTGGGCTTTTAACCACTTATCTATTTTTTTCCTGGTACCTACACATCAGCACTGGTCCTCAGCTTGGCCACTGAAAACCACAGGTTTCAGGTTGTCAGCAGGCCTGGCGAGGACTGCTCTTGTTCCCTGTCAGACATCTTGAAATTATTTAGTAAATGTGTTCACATGCCCTGACTGAATGAGTCACACCCAACTGTTGACAAGACCAGTGGTGAGATCACTGAAGAGCTGTCAGCTGGAAAACACTTTTGAAAAGAGCTTTTTTGCTTCACCAGATGGAAAGACTGGGGGACAAAGTGGGGGGACAAAGCATGGGGGAAGGGAAGGAGCCAGAAAGGCTCATTTTTTATCGCCAAGAGTCTTTTCACAAATGCCTTTCTTTGGTCACTGAAAGCTAAATTCAAAGTGCCAGGACTCAGAGTTCTTCCAAATAGGAACAGCATCATCTGTGATGTGGAAACTCTGATTTGTAAGACAGTTTCATGTGATTCTGGACAGGAAGGAATGAGACCTGCACCTTTAAGATTCACTTCCATTGATGGAATCATTCACTTTACCCATCAGGATGCATTAGAATGTGCTAGTGTGAACACAGGGCACGGTTCTGGTGTCACATGATGTTAGTGGAACCATTATTTCACGTCTGAGTAAAAATCGCACTTGGAGGTTAGAGTTAATGTAGCATATGGAACTGTGTGGAAACAGGGCTGGTGTGTCATGTGAACACAGACAGTTTTCTGCTATGTGCCGTTAACATATTTCTTCTCCTTCATCTGTTTTCCTATATAGGAGATGATTGTTTTCTTGCTTAGAGAGAGGCTTTGCCTCTCTAAACTGGAGCACAGACTCACAGTTCAAAGGTTAAAAGCGAATTAATCTGTGAGCATGGCCCAATCCCTACTTCTGCTCTCTGAAGGATAAATCTCCTTTTCAGAGAAATCCAGATTGCTTTTCCAATAGATTGGCTTTTGGCCTCCCCAGCGGAATAACACTTTGACATAACCTAGACAGTCTCCCTATAGCTATGAAGAAATCATTGCTAACATCTAAGGTTAATTCACTAAATGAAGCGTTGGATTTTCTTTTATAGGAGCAAGGAAAAATGGTTTGGATGAGGTTAGAAAAGGCCAGCAAAGCTCAGAGAATATTTCTAAGGGCTCTAAGTCAGCATGAAGCTCAATTGGACATTTATTGTGGTGCTAAATGAATAAACAATAGGAAGAAAAAAAAGACCCTTCACTGTGCATTGCCCTTTAGATAATTTTGAGTTATTTCTCATCCAGTTCCAAGAATCTTGTGAGAGAAGTAAGAGTAGAATTCATCCAATTTTGTGAGTGGTAGACTGGGCTTGGGTCACCAAGTTATGCTTTCCACAGGGACTCACTGATCTCTTCCACTAGGCAGTAGCCCCATCTTATTTAAGAAGATTGACAACAAATACTTATGAAAGGAAAAAACAAAGTGCCAATCACATTATTCTGATTAAAAACTCTGCATCTAACTCCCATGTATAGGCAAAACATTCTTCATACTTAGCAACTCTGGCACCAGTAGGAATTCGTACAATCCAGCTCAATTTTGGAATTCTCTCCCATATTTTAGGGCTCAGTGTCACAAGACTCTCCCCCTATTTCAGAGACCAGTCAAGCTGTCAATGGCTATAAATAAAAATTGCTATCAGTGTCACCCTGTGCTTTGTAAGATTTTATTTCATGAGCTCATGCAACTTCAGCTTAATTATAGAAGACTCTAACTCAAGAGCAAATAGATGGGAGAAACATGTTTTTGGGATGTCCATACCTTGTCGAAGGGTGCCCCTTCTCCTACATATGGATGTGTTCATCAGCCTGGAAGATCTCTAAACTTTCTCCTTTCACAGGGGTTTTCTTATGGGGCCACAATTTTTTCATCATTGACTATTGATTCAACTTTCAGCCTCTCACCAAAGTTGGAGGATGACTCTGAAGCTTCCAGTTGTAGACAAATGACTGACTTTGAGGTCACCAGAAATCTCTATTCAGTGTTTTCCAAGAGACAATTCATGAATATAGCCAAGAACATCACAAGGCTCTCATCCTTAAGAAATTAAAATGATCTTAAGAGTTGGGTACCAGATACAGGGATAAGGACCAAATGCATTTGCCTTATTTCAAGACACAATATTGTATCAGCACTCAGAAATTTTAGCTGCTGGGTTCTGCTTTGCCCACTCCTGAGGCTCAGGATACCCATTATTTACAAGGTCCTCAGGAAGATTTTACCTGGGAAAAGGCCTCTGGTTCTCTGGGAAAACACCAAGAAACAAAGGCTTCATGATTTTAGTAAATATGGCATCCCACATGATGCCTTGGCGGGAACTCAGGATCCAGGGAATAGGGAGTAAGAACAACTTAGAGTGAGAACCGCTTAGAGGTCAAGAATGGGGACAACTAAAAGTGTGGCCAGACTATAGGATGGGGGTGCAGAGAACATTTGGATTCTATGTCTGAGACTCCGGACAAAGTGATACTTTGGAGGCATACAAAAAGCCACACGGATGCCAGAAAGGCCCTTTGAAGGCATTGCTGGGGCAAATGTTTCATAGTTGGTCTACTGTGATATGAAAGGATCCAGAAGGGGCAGGTGGAGATCTCAGAAACACAGGGGTTGAGACCAGACATTAGTTCCGATTTCCTCCAACTCTAAACTCAGGCATTAAAAGTGGCTGATCCCTCTTGACAACTCAGTCCCCCCCACACACACATGCACTAGTAATACCTTGTGGCAATGTCCCTTTTTGCATAGGCACATTAAAATGGGAAATGGGAATAGATGCAAACAAGTTCTTATCTAATAGAGATAGGAACACACATTTTTTTTATACTGTAATGGGACCTTACACCCACTTAGCATAGTGACTTAGCTTAGACTTCAGTCGATTGGACATTGACTATTCAACCCTGAACCATGGGTACCACCTACAGAAACAAATATGGCTTCCTACATCAGCGCCAGGAACCTAAATTCTACCAAGGAAGGTCCTACTACCACCACGGCACTGACTTACTACAAAGACAGTTCTTATGTCACCCTGACAACCAGGCAACAGCAACAGTTGGCTTTTAGGGCAGAATTCTCTGCAATGCTAACTGATGATGAGATGGAACCAGAAGATACTACACACCTCCCGGACTAGCTTCAGGATTTGCACTGCTCCCTTTGAACCTTCACAGTCCAAGTGATGACTCTCCCCTGCCCCAAGAGCATCCTAGTTTATCCCACCGGAGCAGAAAGGAGTAGAATAATTTTCCAATAAGTAGCCCCCTGAGAAAAACTCAGGAAAACTTGTCCTTGACAAGAATCTCAAAGAGTGACTTGGGAGAGAACCCATAGGATTAAATGCAGAGGCCTCGACCTTGGGAAAGTTCAGTCATCACATACTCACACAATCTCCTAGAGCCACTTAGGATTCTAAATTTACCAAGAAGGTATGTATGTCAATGATGGGGGAGCTCCAAAAAATACTTTCACAGGCCACCAACTCAATCTGGGAAGGTGAACAGGGCCCTGCGAAGAGTGGGGTTTCCCTGGAAGATACCCTTTGTCTATATTGTGCTTGCTACTTTACCTAACAGTGCAAATGCTTCCAATGTCTTCCTGACATAAATTCTCTAATAAAAAGTACCCGTAGTCCCAAAAGCGGCAAATTTCCTCCTGGCTTTGCAAAGGACAACAATGAATTATAGCTCTTCTAGCCACGAAGCTGTTATTTTCATAAGTCAAATTATGTGGAGATAAAATGAAAATTTCATATAAAATATTGCTAAGACAAGATGGTTGATGGATTTAGACACCTTATCGAGCGTGTTCGTTTGGCAACTGTTCAGAATAGATGATTTTAATTGGTGTTGAATCCAAATCAATATTGAAAATTGTACAGCATTAGAAGAAACATACCCATCTATTCCTTCTGTTAATACCCTGGTATTTTTGAGGACACAACTCTTGGACCCTTATTTTCTGGTGGGGTGGGGGGTCAGGAGAGAGAGAGCAAGTCGGGGAAGGGAAAGCAGATAAATCTTGCAATCTTAGAAGTCCTCCGCTTGATCTTCTCAAAAGGAGCCTTCCTTTTGAAAGATAAGGGTTAGCTTTGGGGGCCAGGCTCTTCCAGAATAATTCCCACTGTAGAAGGAAATTGCAAATTCTGGTTGTGGGTGGAGTCAGAGGGCTTCGAGGATGGGATATTAGCAGCCAGAAACAACACATATATCCTTTATATTAGATCTCTGCTAGGTGGTGCTGCTGGGTTACTGATCAACTAAAGGCATTGGGTCCCCTTTGGTGGTGTACTTCCTTGGCATTGACCAGAGAATGCCATTCTCAAATAGTTCTGACTAGGGTTTGGAAAATTACAACCTTTGCCACTAAATCCAGCATGCCATCTGTTTTTGTATGAGTGAAGAATGGGTTGATAAATTTTACAATGGCTGAAGACAAGTCAAAGGAGGAATGATAATCCATGACACATAAAATTACACAAAATTCACACTTCAGTTTCCATAAATACAATCGTAGAGGAACATAGCCACATCCTTGGGTTTATGTATTATCGAGGCTGTCTTATTATATGATGGAAGATTTTCTAGTCTCATCAAAAACCACATGGCCCATGAGGCTAAAATATTTAGTAGCAGATCTTTTGCAGAAAAAGTTTTCCAGTACATATTTCCACTCATCACTGTCTGTGTATCTTAGGAGCTGGGACTAAGGGGGTTGGGAGAAATCAATGGTGCTTGTTATTCTTGAGCAAGTCATCTGACTTCTTTACTGGCACATGCAGGATTTAGTTGTATTTATGGGAGAATTATTGAAGTATGAGGAAAGGCATGCATCTATGCTTAATGAGGGGTTAGAGAATGGATGAATGGATGAATGATGGATGGATGAAATAGTCAAAGATGAGGCTGGGAAGATGGCAGAGTTTATATAGGGCCAAGGATTTCTAGGCTTTCTTTGTGGCCATGTGGGGATCTGTTACCCCACATTCTTGGTGTAACCTGAGCTACTAGATCCTCCCAAGAATGGGAGGGGTCTTGGGTGGATTTACTTTAACTTTACCTGCTAGACCCTCCCAGGAATGGGAGAGGTCTTGGGGAGATTATAAAAGGTTTTGCCTAAGGGGAAAAAAGGGGATTTACCTGGATGGAGGTCAGAGGAGAAAAGATGATGAAAGGAGTTAAGAGGCAGGACAAGCTAATGATGGCATGTGCTTAAATAGGTTTATAATATAGACCACACAATGATGGCCAGGGCAAATAAAGATGCTAACTCTCTGGAAGCCTGCCTGTGAGTGAGTTCTATACTCACCGCTCTCCTGGCCCCAGATACCTGCCGGCTGAAGGGGGTTGCAGAGCCACGTGGCCTGGGATGGCAGAGAAAGGCACCTCCATGCGTCCACCATCATCCAAACCCATCCTAAGGCCTGTAATTCTACAGGGTCCTAGAATGACAAGGTGACATTGGCAATGGAGAGAGAATGTGTAGATTTTGCAGCTGAGTAGAGCAGTAAACTCTCTTGTCAGAGAGTCAATGTCATGGACACATCCTGAAAGCAGCCAGAAGCAGATTGAGAACATATCAAATGGTTGCCTTCTCCACCTTCCTCTGGGACAGGGAAGAGACAGAAGGATCAGCTTCTGAGGGTGACAGACAGGGCTTATTAGTAAATCATGATCAGAACAACACCATTAACATGGGCCCAGTGCACCTGGCCAGAAAGCTGTGTGTCAACCTAGGATCATCTGGCTAGGAAAGTGACAGCAAGAGCAGGCACTTAGGGATTGTAATGAAAGAAGGTAGAGAAGCCCATCTTACGGGCCACTGGTTCAGGTCCCACTACTGATACTAACCTGCTTTGTATCTGGATAGAGTGAATCCACATTTTGTTTCATCCCCTGAGAGAGCCCCGAGAAAGAAATGCTCTCCAGGTCTCTCTAGTCATTCCTTCAAACACATTACTGAACTAGCAAAGACAAATTTAGATTCTGAGAGACGTGAAAGAAAAAATAATTGGAGATTGCTGAGAAAGGGAATGCTCAATTATGATAAGAAAGGAAAGTTGTATGTAGAGAAAAGAAATCTTAGACTTCAAATCAGAAAATCAAAAGAATTGGAAAATACTGCAAACAACACAAAAACCTGAGAAAGTGCCCAAATATTATTAATGAATTGTTTAAAAATACATCCTATAGTATTTTGCAACATACTTTAAAAGACTCAAAATGATATTGGTCTACAAGCATTCTAATATCTGTAGTTTTAGCAGTGCACATTGACTGTATATATCTTTTGGGTTTTGGTTCATATCCTGTGATGTTTGGGGCTTACTCCTGGTTCTGTTCTCAGGGATCACTCTTGGTGGTGCTCAGGGGATCATAATTAGAGTTAAGTACAATGAAGACCTTAATCCCCGTGCTATTTCTTTGGTACTTCATGTATACTTCTGTTCCCCATTTCTTAGGAGGATCTATTCATTAGCATTTTTGAGATGTTTGAAAGAGAACAGCCTTTCAGATGGAACTAGGTCCAAAGTGCTGGTAATGAGGCCCTTTGTAGGGTCACACTGCAGGCATGGAACAGACCTGACATGCACAGACCTGACAGTTTCCAGGGAGCATAGCTTGCATCAGAAAATTTTTCTTGATTTAATTTTGTGTGTATGCAATTGTACCACTGTGTCATGGGTGAATCCGAATTCAGATTGGCTATGTTTCTGACTAGGGATTGAACTTCATGTTCACCCCATGCCCGGCATAAGGGCAATCTTGCATATGGGAGTTACTATCATCCATTCCCTGGTGGGGACAGGGCTACCTGGGAAATACCCTCAAACAACTGTAAACAAAGTCAATGAGTACCATTGAACCAGGTGAAATGTGTCTTCTTTATTGTCCCTTAACAGGCCCTGGCCAACCTATGTCTCTACCAGGAACTATGGTCTGCTCTGGAAAGAACATTTGATCCCTGCCTATCATTTGAATGTCTCTGATAACCTTGAATAGGCACCCTCTGGATGATGACCTACATGGAAAACAGCGGATGCTTCAGAAGATATAAGCTCACCTGTGTTCACTGCATCACTGAGTAAAATAATCCAGATGTGGAAATGACCTCAATACTTGATTATGACTGTAGGGATCAAGAAACTGTGAGATGTATATGTACATACACACACAATGAACTACTGCATAGCTCTAAAAAAGAACAAAAGTTATGCCATTTGTGTTGACATGGATAGAACTAGAGGCAGTCACACTGAGTAAGTAACGTTAGTAAGAAAAAAAAAGGACAGAGACAGGATGATTTCTCCATTATGTGGGACTTAAAGTCACATAGCAAAAGCAACATAGGGAGAAAAAATGATGCATAATATGAGTTGGGAAAGGGTGGAGAGACTGTAAGGGCAGGGTGTCAGGGTCCTGGGGGAGGGGTGGGCACACTAGTGATGGGATGTGTTGCATTATGCGCATGGGAAACTGTCATTACAATATTGTAAATTACAAAACCCCAATTAATAAAAAAAATAGGACCCAAAAGATAGTTCAGCAGGCAGGTCATCTTTGCCTTACATATCATCAACCTGTGCTCTATCCCAGGCACCCTATATGATCCCCCCACATCCCTGGAACCCTGAATGCATAGCCAGATTATTCCTGAGCTCAATCAGGTGTGGCCTTCAAACAAAATAAAATGAAAGGCAAATGAAAAAGCAAACACAGAAAGAAAGAAAATAGTAGTCCTGGAAAGACCCCTGGGGGTTCTCCTCCTGGCGTGGGAATGAGGCAGGTACTCTTCAATCTCCTGTCAAGAGGAGACAATAATAAAAAGGCTTCATAAACAGAGTAAATGTCTGTGAAAACAATAGGTCCCACAAAAACAATGACTCATTTTTAATAGTCTCTTAACACTGTTTCAAGTGTTTTACTCGTATTATCTAATAACAATAAAATGAAGAATATCACCATCTCCCTGATAAACAAAGGAAACCAGGGTGTAGAAAAAGCAATTAATGTCCCTGGCACCACGTTACTAGTTTTTTTTTGAGTGGCTGGATCCAGAGACTAGGAGGTTTGAGTGTTTAGTGCTCTTAATGAAATGTCTTCTCATCTCTCACCTTCTTGCCGTGTTATTTTTGTAATAGCATGAAGGATGCCCATGACTGAGAGATAGTTTTGAAATTCATGAAACTCTCCAACATGATTAGCATTTTGAATCTGCAAAGAACTCCTCTAGCAAAAATTAGAAAAAGATCAGTAGCTCAGTAATAATGGGCAAGGACAGCAACAGACACATAAAAACATGCTCTATGGTACCAAAACCAGGGGAGTGAAAATTAAAACAATGAGTGGGTTCTATCTCACACCTTCAGCTCCACCAAAATGGAAACATCTGAAAGATCCCAATTCCAGGAGTGGGGAGGCAGACAGCCATGCTGAGGCTGATGAATAACAGCATCACATCCTGAAGCAACTGTCAGATCCCACTGAGCAGATGCTGAGTGGTCCTGGGGTGCAGCGACATCAAGTCCAGTGCACACTACCAGAGTCCCTCACCTCTGAGCTTGGTGGTGTGTATGCAAGGTGTCTCCTACTGGGCTGTTTGAATGATGAGACATGGAGGTGAAGCACGCTCACTCAGAGAACGGCTCAGGCATGCAATACTGACAGCAACGACAAGGAACATGATCCATCTTCCAGAATAAAACCCGAGAAAGGCAAAAATCTTCCACTTGAATAAAAAGTAGAACAAGATTGAGATCTGTACATGATTTAATGTTTAATAACTTTAAGACTCACAAAACAGAGCTTTAGAGATACTTCTAGTGGGAAGTATACATGGAGAAAAATTTATTAACTGCATATAATGCACACACAGATAGTGCATTGTTATGAAGTGAGTCCCTATATTACCAAGCAACCAGCACCCAAGAAACCCTCATATCCATTCAATTTCAATCCAGTCTCTCCTGGCCTCCAAAGCTGTTCTCCTGATGTTCTGTGAGTCTAAAGTTAGCAAACATTATTTTCCTTGTCTCTAAACATTATTCATATGGAATGAAACCACATGTCTTCACTGGAACCTTCCTCGTTTGTCTTGTTCAACCTCGTGTCAGAAGCGCTTTCATGATTTCTTCATTTTAATGACTTTATAATATATCCTGGCCCAGGGAGAATCCACTCCATGGGACCCATCCTCTGGGCCACTGGCAGGATGCAGGCTGCTTCCAATTACAGTCAGTGCTAACAATCCACAAGCTATGGCAAAGAGGGCGGATTCCAGTGTTAATGGCCTAGCCCATGTTTTTAGGGGGGGGAAACATGAATAAAATACCAAGTGGCAAAATGTTAGCACCTGTTGAAATTATGGGCTAGGCAGGGTGCTGCTGAATCCTTTTTTTTTTTTTTCCTGTCTGTGGAAATTACTTGCCATTTTCTAAAGCAACTGCCTGCTGTCTTTGCAGGTTCTGAAGAAGGCACCAAATCCCAGCTGTGTGCTGGTAAATAAGGTGAGGAAAAGCTTACGTGACTGGAGGGGTGGTTTATGGGACTTTCTGGGGTCTGCCTTCACCCTCGGTTTCAGCAGCATGTGGTGAGAGCCAGCCTCATGCAGCATCAGCTGTTCCTTGCTTGCCTTTGGCATCTTTGAGATCACTTGATCACTCCGGACATGGTTTCTCTCTTTAGTTTGAAAGGAAAAAATGTGTCCCAGCTTCAGAGAGGAGATGGTTATGTGACATCTGAACCCAGGAGCCTGGCTTCTGCCTAGGGGCTGCACTTGGGCCAATTCTTCCTGTAATGCCTGTGGATATATATCAGGTTCCAGGATGAGAAAGGAGAAGGACTGAGTGGATTTTTCAAAGCAATAGTCCAAGAGTGACCTTACTCATCCAGGCCCTTCTTAAAAAAGATTGAAGTGGATTAGAGAAATCAGAAGTAATAGTTCCTTCCACTCTTCCCCATGAACTTGTAACTATCTTCATTCTGTCATCAAAAATTGATTCTTTTAAAACCAACCATGACAATCTGTTCTGAGCATGAAACTAACTCTAAGGAAGTTGGGAATGGTGTAGGAGGGCTCACTCTTCAACTTGGTTTGCAGTTTTCCATTTTGTTCGGAGCCTTACACACAGAAGGTGGTGAGGCTAGAAATTTCACTTGAATCCATTAGTGGTAGAATTAGTCAAACCATATTGCCTCTTGGTTGCAGAAGCCCAGGGGATTCTAATGTTTGATGCAGAAAGGCACTTTTTAAAAAAATTTTTTTATTTTTAATTATGAGAACAAAGATGCAAAAAAAGAGGACAAGGTAAAGTTAAAGTGGAAGGACAATCACCCATAAATAGAATTCACAGAAGTCCTCTTGCTGATTTCTTAACTTTGAACTTTCAGTCAAAGAACATTAAGAAAAATAAAACAGAACCCATGTACAATTAATTTGTCCCTCAAGTCCCCAGAATGTAATACATAATATTTCTTTTTTTGGCTTTACAATGTGCAGTAATGGAATTCAGGGGTTACAAGGTAAGTGCGGCCGCGGAGCTTTGCTCTACAGCCGTGTTTTTTGGGTGCGGGTCCTGGAGAAGTTCCTTGTTGTTCAGAGCCGGCTCTGCAGAAAAGAGGCAAAACAGAGGCAGAGCGCCTGGCTGGTGCTGTTTTAAAGTCTCTGGGTGCCCAATCGCCCGGCTCGATTGACCCCACGTGGGTTAGGTGGGGACATCTTACCAGCTGCTGGTCCCGGAGAGGTTCCTTGTTGTTCAGAGCCAACTTGGCAGAAAAGAGGCAGAAAAGAGCAGAAAGGCTCTTTTTATAAATCTGCTTGCTCAAGTTCCTCAACTGAGAAAGGAGAGCCTAGAGGAGTTCAAGTGTGATCTGCTTAAAGCCAAATATATTTGAATTAAGTCATGCATTTAGACTTCAACTTTAGTTCCACTGGATTTATTCCATGATACCTTTCTTGTGACTCCATGCGTCTAGGGTGGGGTAGCCCCTTGGTCTAATTTCATAGCTTTACCCAGGAGGGTGAGGAAAGTATGTGTGGTGGGAAGATCCCTGGGCACTGGATTTGGAATTTGGCTTTGTCATCGTCACTTTCTGTTCCCCATTTCCTGGTCTCCACTACTTCTGCCTTGAACTCTGACACCAAGATGCATGAACTGGGTTTGTTCCTACATCTCTGCCTCTGGAGGTCCTGAAGTGCATCTGTATGGATATGAAGATGTCTCCCCTTCAGGTCTGTAGTTAGAATCAGGTCAGGCAAGTATGAAAAAGTGCTGAACTAATGCCAGATGCTAGTTGTTCTTGTGAAATATCAGCTCATGATCACAGCACTCCTGAATTGCTGAAATAGCCTTGAATTGGATTCCTTTACTAAAGTTAGTTTTAATCAGGTCAAACTGCAGCCTAAAATATTTTACAACAGTGAGAGCCTACATCCCGGTCCTTGGTTTGATCCCTCCGCTATTCCAGTTCTGTTGCACTTTGTGTTTCTCAGAACAAGACAGTGCAGGCTGTCAACCTCCAATGCAATCATAGTGGGGCTCCTTTTCCCATATCAGGGACTTCAGCAGAAGGCAGCAAGGGAACTCCAAGGGTTGCAAATCTTTTTCTTTGATTTTTTTTTTTTTTGGTTTTTGGGCCACACCCAGTGATGCTCAGGGGTTACTCCTGGCTATGCACTCAGAAGTCGCTTCTGGCTTGGGGGACCATATGTGAAACTGGGGGATCGAATCTCGGTCCGTCCTAGGCTAGCACAGGCAAGGCAGGCACCTTACCTCCAGCGCCACCGCCCGGCCCCTTTTCTTTGATTCTTTATAGCATCATGACCAGGAATGAAGGATGGGTGTCAGAGCTATTAAAGTGGCTATTTTCCAGGAACTGGCAGGAGGACAAGCCCAGAGAATTATAAACACGAGAGATTGAATTGGCTATGATTTGAATAAAGGAAGAAGTGACAGCAGGAATGGTTTGTTATTCCAGATTTGGGTGGGACAAGGTGCATGGGCCAATTTGGGAGGCAAAGAGACGTCAAACAAGTATCCTTGGAATAGTTCTGGAATAAAAATCTCCCTTTCTAATTTTTTTTCCAGTTAAATATATTCAAAAAAGTAGTTGCATCTGTAAATTTTAGCATAGGTCTTTCATTATTTCCTTCTGGTAATGCCACTTCTTATGATCCTTGGTACTCTTTCCTGAGATTTTTATCAGACCACTATGCCTCACCTTATCAGCTCCTTGCCAGAAATGAAACTATATTATTCCTTCAAAACACCCACTTGGATGGGCATGAGACAGACATCAAGAGTGAACAAGTTTGTCTGATGTGTCACTTGTTGAGATAAGTACCCAGAAAAGTGCCTAGCAAAAATAGTCATCAAATAATTGTCCCATACAACTAATTAATTAGAGAGTTCCTCAGAACCAATATGACATATTCAGGATCTAGTCTACACTATCTGTACTTCCATTTCCATCATTATTTCTCTCTTCACCTTTTTGTTTTCAATGAATTGGCTAATGATATGCAGGCTGAAAAGTTCAGTGATGTCCTGTTATTAAAACCAGGAAAGTTGAAGAATAGGCTCAGTCCAGGTCCAAAGGCCTGAAACTAGGACTGGTGATGTCTAGATGTCTGCTCCAGGGTTCAGACTGAAGAAGTTTCTCCTCCTGTTATATTTAAGTCTTCATCAGTTGGATGAGTCTCACAGTTTCTTTTTTTTTTGGTTTTTGGGCCACACCTGGTGACGCTCAGGGGTTACTCCTGGCTATTCGCTCAGAAGTCGCTCCTGGCAGGCACAGGGGACCATATGGGGAACCAGGGGATCAAACCGCGGTCCGTCCTAGGTTAGCGTAGGCAAGGCAGGCACCTTACCTCCAGCGCCACTGCCCGGCCCCCGAGTCTCACAGTTTCACCCATGTTTGGAGTGACCTTTGCTCTGGCTTATGAATTCAGATGTTAATGTCATCATAAACACTCTTGTAGTCATCCCCAAAATAATGTTGGATCAAATGTTGGGGTACGATGTTGTGGCCAGCTCAAATTGGCATTTAAAATTAACCCCTGGTTATAAAATCAGTCCTGTTCAACTCTCACCTTCCTTCAATTTTCTCTCCTTCACATATCTCATTCCTTAGTCTTCACTACTCACTGATCTTCCTCCATGTTCTTCTTTTGTAAATTTTTTTTAAAATTTTATTTAGTCACCATGAAATTATAAAGTTATTAATCATGGGAATTTAGGCGTACAATGTTTCAACACTGATCCTTTCACTAATGTCCACTTCCCTCCACTAATGCCCCCATTTGCCTCCAACCCACCAGTCTGTCTCTACACGTGGCATTTTTAAAAATAAGTTTTGCACTGTGATTTTCAGTGCTGTTGCTGATAGGGTTTCACACATAACACTTTACCACCTTTCAGCACTGCCTCCTCCAACCAATCCCATGCTTTTCTCTACCAAGATTGTTGTCCCTTTTCTGTCCTATCTCCCAATCCCACCTAAGTGCATGCATGCTTTCTACTGATGGCCAGTTCACTTGTTCTTTGTTTATGCTGTCTTTGTCTTCCTCCTATGTTCTAGATAGATGAGAATGCCAGGGGAGCTATAATGACTCTGAGCCCTAGTCACTTGCATCCCTTCTCATCCACCTGAACTAGTCTTTTGAAAAGAATTTATGGTAGGTGGATGCAAAAAAGATTTGTCTGAGTTGTCTGTCCTGAGAAAATCCTAAGTGCTTCTCTTAGCTGGGAGATGAGCTTGTGTATTTTGAAGACAGCAATTTCTTGGAGTGAAGTTTCTTTATGATGGAGGGGAAACATTCCTAGAAATTTCAGAATAATTATATACTTCACTCAAGTGTTTATATTCTTACCCCTTTCTTGCCCACCTGGGTCAGACTAACTGGAGGATGCCATGGTAAATAACTGAAACCAATGTCAGCTTTAAGTAACTAATCATGATGAAGATATTTTTATTTGATACCCTCAAGTTGGTGGTACAAAATGTTCCAAATACAGGAAGCAGCTCATAAGGCTCTATTATGTCATGGGACTCTGCCTGCCATCCCTGTCATGCCCAGATTGGTGAGATAATGACTTTCTTTTTATTTGCAGCCTTCTCATCTCTTCACCATCACAGTT
>PVKC010031210.1:0-14608 GCA_004027635.1 Crocidura indochinensis
GGGACCGTATGGGGAACCGGGGGATCGAACCTCGGTCCGTCCTAGGTTAGCGCAGGCACCTTATCTCCAGCACCACCGCTCAGCCCCCAGGTATTTTTTATATAGTCACAGGAAATATTGGGGGAAATTGGCCTAAGAAATACAGGGTTTTGCCACCCTTGAAGCATACTGTCACGGGAAAACCACAGGCTCCGAAAATGCTCATTGTTCAACCTGAAGGTCTTTTTATGGTGCCAGGAAACATTCTGCTCAGTATGGTTGTCAGAACCAATCCTCTGTAATTAGATTCTGGTATTTACACTGGTCATTGTAAGTCTAGGATAGACTCTTTCTTTATGGATCCATAGGTTCTGGTCTGTCACAGTTGTAGTCATTCTTCTGTAATGAGTGATTTTTGTGTTTTGAGTACATACTAGGATGGAACCTATGATAGAATCTTTACTATGGATCCAGATTTCTGTTCTGTTGCGGTTGTCACAGTCAGACTTCTGGGATTAGAGATCTTTGTTTTTGTGCAAACCCTAGCCCGAATCATAGATCCTAGGTTAGGATCTTTCTTTTTGTTCCCAGTCTGCTTAGTCACGGCTTAGTTATGGCTGTCAAAGTAAGTCTTATGTAGTTAGTGCTTTTGTTTTTTGCACAGATATCCACTGATGGAGTGTCTATTGATTTTATGTTACTGTTAGGTGATGAGGTACGGCAATCTGCTCTTAGATCAAGTTGTTTGCAGTTCCTCGTCATCAGGCTGTCATATCAACTTGGTGCAAGTTGGTGCCAGAGCAGTATTGGGCATTCCCCGAAGGTTGCTTAATTCTTGGTGCTGTTGCAGGGAACTATGTCGGTTCTACAGTTGGAATCTGGGTGCGAGGTTAGATGGTCTCTGTCTGACCACATGGAGTCTAAGTTGAGTCCCCATGACAAATATTCAGAGTGAGAAGCGCCCTTGTATTATAAAATTTATGGGTTCATATACCTAGTAGATAATAGCTTGTTTCTATACATAAGGAGAGTTTTATTTAAATCGAGCCAAAATAATAATGATAATAATGAATAATAACAATAATAATAGATGTGGTGTGGAAATGTGATATAGTAGCAGAGTCTGCAATGCATGTGCAAATCTTAATTCCCTACACCTGCAAGTGCAATCATCACTGCTGCTGTGATCCTAGTGGCACCAATGAGCACCACACACATATAATCCCCAATTAACTCTTTCACCATCATCACAGTCAAGAGAATAGAAAATAAATAAATAAACCAAGAGAAGAAAAGATAAGGCATAAGGTTGTTTCTGGCTCAATACTGTCTAAGAAATCTTGGAGACAAAAAAGGCCATAAAGAAAACAATCACAAAATAAGCAAAGCAAAGAAATCAAGTGAAAAGATGCTGATTGTGTCCAGATGACCCAGGTCTTTTTTGAGTCCTATGTGGCTCTCTGGGGAGGAGAGAGCCATTGTGCTTCTGGACTGAAACCAGCACCACTGATGCATAACTAAGAGAAGAGAATGTTCAGAACTCCACCTTCTGTATCCTGCCAACAGCCCTGAAGACTCCCCAGCACTGCCCCAACATCATGAAATACTTTTTCAAAAATACATATACTTTTAAAAATACAGACCAAATAAACTTGGCAGCAATGGGCAATTATTCATGCCTTACCCCCAAACCATAAAAGAAAATATACTTTTCGTCTCATTTTCATGCTAAAGAGATACTGCAGGTGTTTATTGAGTAAATAATTTAGTTGAGAATTTCTGTGGAGCTGTACTTTTCTCTCCACCTCTTTCTCTTTTGCTCCAGTTGGGAGTTTCCAAGGGTCAGAGAGAGTTCAGTTGTAGAGAGACAAAAGAAGACTTCGTTATTTGTTTGTTTGCTTAAATTGGAGCTAGGATATTTAGGAAAAAATATCAAGAAGCTGAAGGATGCTTATGCTGAAAGATCAAAAATAGAGTGGATCTTGGTGAAACATTGGCATCATCTGCTATGGTCAACCAGTTATATTATTCAGTTTCCTACCTCAATAGCTATCTCATGGATCCTTATAGATTCTATTTCATCATAATTTTGAAGGTGTAAGGGATTAAAGTTCATTTGGATGAGCTTTTTTTTTATGGCGTCTCCAAGGCCATAACTGATTTGTCAACTTCACTGAGGCATTCCAAATGATGATCAACTCTATTCAAATGTGTAGGTTGATTTTGGGGTGACTGACCTCCAGGCTCAAATGTGGCTATTGTTAAAACTATTTAAACATAAACCAGGAATGAAAAAATGAAAAAAGGTAGAAATCCCCAGTCCTAAAATGGATCTTGCGGATCAGTGTAATAGAGCACTAGTTGTGTGAAGCTCTGAGTTCTATCCTTCATCCTACATCATCTCTCAATCTACTTCATGCAGTACATATCAAGTACTTCTTCCTCATTAAGGAATAAGAATGACCTTCTAATGGGAAAATTCCATTATTCATTGAGTTGCCATTTTGCGTACCAGACAGTGCAGCTGTGTTCATGAAGGAAAGCATTTTCCATGTGGCCAAATGATTTATTTCCCTTATTAGACTTTTGAATTTTGCAGGGCCAGTAACAGCAGGTGCTGCTTTTAAAATTGCAGAAAGAACTCTGCTGAAGCTGTATGACGACTACCCAGAATATGAGGGATTTCACTAAATTTTTTATTTGTAGTTTTTAGTTTAAAGAGAAGCTGAGCTGTTTTCTTCTGATGGCACCTCTAATAGAATAGGATTTTCCAGTCTATGCCATCAGGATGTATTGCTTTACTGCTGCAACTGTTGCAAGACCTTCTTATATTTTGAAAACCATTCAAAGCGGGTAGACTCTTGAATATGTGATAAATGGTCTGAGCATTATTTCAAAGTCTGACTATTATTCCTGTCTCAAAAACTCAGATTCTGGGTTGGTGAAGTGTCAAATGATAAAGTGGCAAGCTTAGTATGCATTTGACCTGGTTCCTGTACTCTACCACGCACAGTGGATCTTTCTTAATAGTAAGGAAAAGTGAAAGATTTTTTTCCTTTATCTTGAAGAGAATGCACCAACATGCACAAAACTATGGGATTCCTAAAACTATTAATTGACTTTTCCAGCTCTCAAACTTACAGGGTTTTCTTTCCTTGCTTTCTATAAGACATATGCCTTAGTAGGCATCCAGATCATTAATCGTTCTTGATCACTAGAGCTGATTAAAGTGGTATTGTCAATCAAAAGGTTATGCTATTGTTTGTCAGACAATTAAGGTTACTTCTAAACTATACTGTAACAGGTCCCTGAGGCAAAGTCAGAAATCTACTATGTCCGTGAATACAACCTTGATTTTGTATGAATAATGTCTGAATGCACTGCTAAGTCATTAGCTCATTCTCATCCCAAATACTCTGCTTTTCTACTCTAGTAACATTATCCCATGCAGCCCCACCAGTGCAATTAGAAATACTTGTCTGATTGGTCACATTTGCCATGGTCTACTGTCTTTCATCTGACTCAACAAATTTTTGCAGAGAATAAATAAATATTAAATAGTGACATGATAAAAAATAATCATTCATGCCCTTCCTTAATTTTGGATTTACTCCAGCAACTCAGATAATCCTTTTTATATATAAGTCATACCGTATCCTGCTCCTGTTTAAACACTTCAGTGATTTTTCACATCATACAAAATGAAACATCAATCCTTGCATTACCCACAAAGCCCTAATCTAGTAAGGAGCTATCTCTTTAATTGTATTTCTTATCACTTTTCCTTTTAGTCATTCAGTTTAAGACACACTGACCTCTCACTGTTTCTCAAACATAAGCTTTTGTTTCAGTATATTTACTCTCTGTGCTCCTACTGCCAAGAATACCTGCATGACTTGATTTCTTTTTAATCTGCTTAGTTACCAGTGAGGACCTATGTTCCTTTTGTCTTCCTTTTCTTTAAGTATTCTATTATAATCTGCAATGTTATGTGCTTTGCTCTTTAACTGGGTTATATTAGAACAAGTATTTTCTTTGTTTAAATGCTTTCTCAGCACCTCAAAAATAATTGATTAAATGTATGCACAGTGATTTGTGTTGCATAAATAAATATAACCTATTTTGTTTTGTTAGCTTTAGACCATATTCTTAACATAAAATATATGAACATATAGAGATGTGATCCTAAAGCCACTTTTGTAGCTTAAAAATTTCTGGCTTAAAAATTTCATAAACTTAGATGCTCAATAATAAACACTATTATCAAGTTTCTCTGAGAGTCCTTAGCTAGTTCACTAGATACTTCTAACTTTGGAGTTACCTTAACTCAAAAGGTATTTTAGTCAACCTTGATAGGTAATATGTAAACACTTTTTTAATCACATTTTAATTGTCATTAAAGAATATCTATTGCAGAAAAAACACTAAAGCATCACAGAGAAAGGGTGACTTTCAGAAAGTCTTGGCCTTAATGTCTGACATTCCATTGCCAGTACCCATAAATGGGCAAAAAAAAAATAATAGTAGTAAAAATTTAGAAAAAAAAAAGCTATGTCCAATAAACAATACTGTTGTTCTACATAGAGTGATTTAGCAATCTACTGAACTACTGTGTTTTAAAGATCAGAAGCAGAGGTGGGTGCTGAGCTTAGAACTTAGTCCTCACACATACTTTACTTAACATAATGCTGCATAATTATACTTAGGTTGCATTATTTCATCTCTTCTTATACAGTTGCATAATATTCCATTGTGCATATATACTGCAGTTCATACATCCCTCTGTTGTTGGACATCTGGGATGTTTTCATATTTTTGCTGTTATGCTAAATATTGTAATCAACATACTATGCATGCAGCTTTCAGAATTAGTTTGTTTTCTTGTCTGTTGATTATAGATGCCAAGAAGTAGAATCCCTCTGTCATATGTGAGCTCTGTTTTTAGGGAATTGAGAAATTTCCATATAGGCTTATGGGAGTTTTATTTTTACTTTGCATGTGTACTAAATATCTGTACTGCTTTCTATAAAAATGTGCCTATAACTTCATTGCTTTTTATTTTATTATGGTGCTGGACTATACCCGGTATGCTCAGGATTTACTCCCAGTTCTATATTCAGGGATCACTCCTATCAGTGCTGAGGGGATGCTGTGAAGTATTATGGAAAAAACCTGGGTTCTATCTTTATAGCAAGTGCCTCCTCTTATTTACTGTCTTCATGACCCATTTTATTTGACACTTTAGAATCTTTTCAGTAGCTCAGCAAGTAATGAAGTCTGTTACTGTTCTGGCAGGAGAAATTAACCTTTTTTCTGAAGAAAAAGTCTGTTTCCCCTCAGATGACATATTCAGATATACTAAAGCATTACTTTCCCTAATCATCTGTGGCTACAACTAGATATATTTAACCATTGAAGACTAATAATATAGTAACTGAAAACTATATTCTTTTTAGGCAATCCACCTAGACCAGAAGAAAGAATAATGAAAGTTAGAATTTATGGAAAATGTTTGGTGAGGGAGATGATGAGTATTGGTTGTGACCACTGCATCAAATACTGCAATGAGAATTGTACTTTATTCTTCTTACCCTTCTTATAATTTTTCTCAGAAGTACAACCATTCAGTATCCTAAAGAAAATCCAACATGGAATGAACTTAATGTGATCACAAGAGGCTCTGGGTGATCCAAGGAGTTCTCTCAGTGTATGCTATTGATAGCCCAACGAACCCCTAGTACAGATAAGTGCCCCATCACCCAGACTCCGAGAGTTAGCTAATAAGTAGATCCATCTAATCCTTTTCAGATTCCTGACTTTAATGGAAGAGGTTTGTCACCAGAAAGTGAAGAGCTGCTTGACAAGAGCAGTGGCCTAGACCCATTTACCTCAGGATGAAATTAACACTTGTGAGCTTTGTATTCCACAACTTTCTATCACATCAACTGAAACTGTCTAACCTAACACTACTTTCCAGATAACTTGTAATGACTGCTCTATAACTACTTCCTTTTTCTCATTCTTTTTCTCATTACCTGAATAAGAATTCTTGACTCAAGAAATCAAGAAATGTGAGAACTTTTATAGCAATTTGACATTCCTACAACATCCAAGGTAACATGGATGTTAATACTATTTCTTTACAAATATCAATTGATAATGATTTGTGAGGGAGAGGGAGGAAAGTGAGACAAAAATAAGGGAGAGGAAAGGAAGATAGCAAGGGAGTGGGAGAGAGAGAATGAGTGAGAGAGAGAGAAAGTAGTAGAGTACAAACGATTTTTTAACAATACAGATAATTTGACCTGCTTTGTGTATTTTCTAAATTGTCTGGATTGTTTTCGAAAATACATGGAAAATTTCTAAAATGTATTTCATGTTCATACATTTAAAAGTGAATACTTAGTTTTCATCAGATGAGTCATTCTTTAGGGGTGATAATGATATTTGTTTATTTTACTGACAAATTGATATGTCTTATAAATTTTATGATCAGAGATGATCTCATGTGTGATATACAGAAAAGAAAATCACAGAGCAGAAAAATCAGATTAAAACTTTTTTTGACTTGATTAAGAACTGAGGTTATTAGAGGAATAGAGTAGATAATATTGATACTTTGGGGGTGCAATGAGATACTTAGAAGAGGCATGAAATTGCAGACCTAGATATACAGATATATATATATATATGTATATATATAACACTCTTTATACTAGTTATCTCATTTTTAATAAAGTAGCTTCATTTCTTCTGGTTATTAAAAGGCTGAACAAATAGAATATTTGAATAATGTTTTAAGTTACCAAAATCAAATAAACATAAAAATCACTTTACTAAAAGAATAAATATAAAATATACGTTATAAACTCTATAATCTTCCATAATACATGAGGCCACAGTGTACAGTAATTTAATTGAAAAACAAAAATTAGCTAGGATTTTAGCATCGATATCATTATCCCATCATTGAATTCTCCTTTAAAATCACTTGTTGTGGAGAGAACACCACAGTCAAATAATTTCATGATTCTAATTCACAAAATCAAATCTCCCAGTGTTACAACACACTTGAGCTGAAGACAGTGAGGATATGCTCTTATACTCAAATACCAGTTTCATGGCTATGTCTTAGATAAAATGAGGCAAAAGCAGTCAATAAAGTATCTTTTATTAAGCATAATAAAATCCAGAGAAGTATATAATAATCCTGATATAATAGTTATATTATTCTGGTGGCTTTAGTAGTCCTGATAGATTTAACTCTCTAGTAACTAGGATAACTTCTTGCATCCAGTAAGCACTTTATAATTATTCAATTTAACATGAAAAGTCTAGATGTTACTTAATTTAATGTTAGGCACATTTTGGATGGTTTATAAGAAAAGAAATTCATCTCTATGAAAGAAAAATTGCCGGGACCAGAGAGCTATAGTACAATGGTAGGGCATTTGCTTTGCATGCTGCAGACCTGAGAGGGACCCTGTCCTATTTCCAGCATCCCATATGGTCCTCAAGCCTGCCAGGGGTGATTTCTGAATGCAGAGACAGGAGTAACCCCTGAGTGTCACTAGATGTGGCCCAAAAATCAAATAAACAATCAAATAAAAAATCAAATAAACAAAATTATTTTTAAAAAGAAAGTAAATTGCCTTTATAGTTATAGACCTGTTCTTCTGATTCTCTTTACTCCATGTAAGTGATTAATCTCTGAACAGAATGTCCTCTATGAGCAAGGATGGGTAGCATTTTATCACTTCAATACTTATTCATGGACGTAGCTTTCTTTCAAAGTTTAATCAGTCTATCTTCTGTTATCTCTTTGATTGTCCCTTTAGAAGTTGACTCTCAGGGAAGGTCAGAAGTACTTTTAGTTGAAAACAGGTATTTGATACTAAAGATTAAGTTTAGAAGGTCAGGATGTAATGCTGCAGTAAGGCATATTCCTAATTTATTTGAGGCCTTCAGTTAAATCCCTTGTACCTCATTGCATAGCCTACATAAATAAAAACTAAGTTTGGAAGTGAAATTGAGGGAAAAAAATAATATGTTGGCATTGGACACAATGAGACATTAGATTACTGTTGATATACATTTAATCTTTATGTCCTCCCATTTCTTAGCTGTAAACATGATATTATTAGGAATGTATTCAGTTCAAATATTCTGTCTAAGTACCCAATCAAACACAATCCTCTAAATAATTCAAAGTAAGTCAATGAACATAATAAGCATACCAGAATAGAGAGCCAACATACTGAGCAACACTAACAATGGATAACTTTAGATATATGAATATATATATTTTTAAGTGACCCAGTACAATTTAACTTAAAGTCTTTAACATTCTACTTGAGTATTTTTTTAACATTTTCTCCTTTTTTTTTCAAAAAAGGTATCAAATTTTGATACTTAGTCTACATTATATGTCTTTTAGGCCTGTCTAAAAAGTCAATATATTCAGATCTAAAAGAAAAAAATTGTTTTAGTATATTAAAGATATATTCTATAGGAGAATTTACCTTAGTGAAAAACTATTTTTTGAATCAAGAATAGCACTTGTTTGGTAGTCTTTACCCAAAGATAGTTCTATAAATATTAATTAATAATAACTCTCTCAAATCTAAAAATTAAGTTTCCCAGTTTTATTTGCCACATTTAAAATGTTCAGTGACTTCAAGCATTTAATGTTTACCATATTAAACAGTCTCACTAGAGAATATAATTAAAAAAAGTTCTATCCTATAAAATACTTCTGCTGTAGAAAATATATTAAAACCACCTGGTGAGAGGGGAATTAACGAATGCTACTTGGAAGTTTTCAGGAGCTCAAAATATCATCTCAGCGTGAATAATTTTGGAAAATATTTAAATGTTGATATGCAAATTCTTAAATACTGATACCTACTCTTGCTTGACTGAAGGTAATTTTTCCATAACAAGAAATATTTAAGATGAAGAACAGGGCTGATGATATAGTACAACAGATTAAAGCACTTTCCCTGGATGTTACCAAGTGGGGTTCATTCTCTGGTACCACATGCAGCCCCCTGAGATCCAACTAACAGTGATCCATGAACACAGAGTCAGAGCAATCAATGAGCTCAGCCATGTGTGAACTAAACTAACTCTCCCCCACAAAAGATCAAGAACTGCTGCTTATGATTGGGCGCAAGTAATTAAATGATACAACTCTAATTATTGTCACTGTGATATTGTAGAGATGTTAGAATTTGTTTCTCCAGGCCAAATTATAAAGCTAAATTGAATCAGTATTTGGTTTCTGTTATAATTCTGAAAGGAAGTGAATAACATGGTTTTATGGCTCTAGGGTGGAAATCATCCCTTGTCACAGATCATCTGTTGTATCATAAAGCAAAAAATAGAAAGCATCTTCCAGTTATAGCTTATTTTTCAAAGAAAGAATTTTGTTTTAAATGATTCTGATTGCATTCTATTTATTTCTAATCTTTGCAAACACTCATATTTCAGTGTAATTAATTTTATGAAATAAGAGTGCACAGAGTCTTAAAAAGTCACCAATTAATAATTTCCTGGGTTGTTAGGAAGGAGATGAAAGGAAATGGTACAAGCTAGAGGGATGACTGCTGTCTGTTGATGCTATAATCTCTTGTTAAGTTGTCTCATGGCCTTCATTTGACTTACCCAACTATGATTTAATCCCTTGTACTATGTTCCCAGAACCTCACAGGGTGAAACTCTGAGTCCCTGAAAACTACAAAGTATGGCAGCCCAGGCTGGGCTCTAACTACTGGCCTTGCTGGGATTTGTTTTTCATGAATATCTTTATGGTCAAAAAACTATTCAAACTTACAACTATATATTATCTAACATACTAGCTTAATGGTTGCACCTTTGACTATTTTACCTATTACTTTGGAACCCTGCTCCCAACTTCCTGTTTCCCTAACTTCTTCTTTTGAGATGGTAATCAGACTCACTCTCACCTGGCTATTTTTGTTTTGTTTTGTTTTGTTTTTTTGTTTTTGGGCCACACCCAGTGACGCCCAGGAGTTACTCCTGTCTATGCGCTCAGAAATCGCTCCTGGCTTGGGGGACCACATGGAACGTTGGGGGATCAAACTGCAGTCCATCCTAGGTTAGCAAATGCAAGGCAGACGCCCTACCACTTGCACCACTGCTCGGACCCTAGTTTTGAATAAAGAATAAAAGAGTGCCTGGGGGGAGGAAAGGGAAGAGCAGTAAAAATGCAGATTGAAACAAGAGAAATGCTCAAAAAGAAAGCTTAAAGAGAAGCAGCAGAGAGCTCATCAAGAGAAGACAGGAGTTAGGCAAATATGGCACAGAGACTCATGGTGAAGAAAAGCTGTGAGGGAATAAAGCAAGCTGACTCCGATGAAACCTAAATCAACTGTTTCTGAATTATTTTTCCATCATTATCCTGCACCTTCAGACCCACCAGCTGAAGGGACTAGAGGCATTGTGTCATGCCAGTGGCAGCCTTACCCTACACGTGGACCTTATAATTTATATTTTATATTTTATTTATTTATTTATTTATTTATTTATTTATTTATTTATTTTTGTTTTTTGGGACACACCCGGCAGTGCTCAGGGGTTACTCCTGGTTCCATGCTCAGAAATTGCTCCTGGCAGGCACGGGGGACCATATGGGGCACCGGGATTCGAACCGATGACTATTTGCATGAAAGGTAAACGCCTTACCTCCATGCTACTCCCGGGCCCCTATATTTTATATTTTAATCAACATTAACTTACATTTTTTTAAATTTTTGGTTCTTGAGCCACATGCAGCTGTGCTCAAGATTTAATCCTAACTCTGTGCTCAGAGATCACTTCTGTGATCAGAGACCATATGAGGTACCAGGGATCAAATCCTGGTTAACATGCAAGGAAAATGCCCTATCCACTGTTTTAGTGGTCTGGCCTCCCCCATGATCTTATTTTAAGATAAAATTTAATTTTTCAGATTTTCCTATTCATGCCAATAGGTTTTTTTTGTTTTGTTTTGTTTTGTTTTTAAGAATCATTCATTTGTTCACTGAGTTGACTTGCCCATAACCACACAGATGAAGTGACCCAGACCTGTTTCTTTTTTTTTTTTTTTTTGCTTTTTTTGGGCCACACCACGTGAGGCTCAGGGATTACTCATGACTATGCGTTCAGAAATCGCCCTGGTTTGGGGGACTATATGGGATGCCTGGGATTGCCCTAGGTTAGCCGCCTGCAAGGCAAACACCTTAACACTTGTACCACTGCTCCAGGCCCCCAGACCTGTTTCTAACCAGACTTGTTTACTTTGTATTCTTTATCTACTGCTTTTGAAGTGTTCTCCTTGCCTAGCATAGATATCAGTGTCTGGACCCCCTCCCCACAAATGAAAAATTATTCCTAACATATGTACGTATAGAATGACCTGTCTAAAAAGTTAGTTTAGGAAGCTCAAGTAATAATACAGTGAGTAGGGCATTTGACTCGCATTCTATTGACCAGGGTTTAATCCCTCGCACTCCACTTGGTCCCTTGAACACTCCCCTATCAGGAGTAATTCCTGAAAAATAAAGCAAAAAGATTAGAACCAGAGTGATAGTACAACAAATAGAGCATTTGCCTTGCATACAGCTGACTCGGGTTCAGTCCCTAGCATTCCATATGATCTTTGGAGCCTGCCCACAGTCATTTCTGAGCATAGAGCCAGGAGTAACCTTTGGGCATCGCTGGGTGTGGCTCCATAAAGAAAAAATATCATTTTTATAACCTGGAAATTTCCAGAAGAAGGCCTTAATGCTGTCATTTAGAATCAATATGGAGTTGATTTTGTGGATGTACCAACTGTTGGTATCTGCTTCCTATCCCTCCTCACAACCCTATAGTTAAGCCTAAACTACTGGCCATTTGAGTGTTTCTTGAGTACTGATTTTCCTTCGTAAAATCATTGATCACTGACAATGAAAAGTCAGAAAGATGGTGCAGAGGTTCAGGCACTTATGCCCAGTCAGGGTGATCACCCTTGAAAAGTTCAACATCTCAATAGGATCCAGTAGGTTCTTCAACATGTCAGTTGCAAAAACAGACACACTCATCATTCCCCACAAGTTGGACCAGACAGCTCTTCACTTTGAGGATAGACTGGAGTAGAGGATCTTAGGTTCTCAGTCTTACTAGGCATCTCCTTCGAGGTACTGCCAAAGAATGTGATTCATACCTATAAAGCTATATTGACTTTAGTTATTCTTTCCAATGTGTCTGTTCCCTATTAAGTACCTCCTCTCTCATCAACACCACAAACCCTGTACAGTCTTGTACTTTTTTTTGAACAAAACTTGCTTATAAAGATTATGAGTAGAGAGTTAAATGTGTTCAAAAGATATCACAGACTTCTTCAGAGTAGAAATTTGCAGACAAACCAAGATACATTTTCAAGGGAGAGCAAGGGTTTGAAAAGAGAGCCTGAAAACTCATTGGCTTGTAGCATAATGGGCAGTGACTCCATTGCTTACTCCTGAGAACAAAATATTGCAAAATGGTTACAATAAGTGAACATCTATCATATTATGATAGAGAGGAAAAGAACATATGTGTTCCCTTTTGTTAAGAACTTATAATCTACTTTCTTAGCAGCACTGTGTGTGCTAATTATAGTCTCTCTATAAAGTTACATTCCCAGTATCTATCTTGTAACTAATCAGAGTTAGTTTGATCATTTTTAACTCATTTAAACATAGCTGAAATGTTGATATATTTTTCATAGGATTGTGTTGCATATGTATACATTCCAAATCGTGATAAGATTAGAAATGTTTACATATGCAACAATAAACATTTCTAATCTTATCACGATTTAAAATGTATACAGGATTGCACCATTTTCTCTTCTTGCCATCTTCTTTTCTATATGCTATAAAATATCTACTTTGATTGTACAATCTTAACGTTTTTTCTTTTTGAACATTATGGAATTCAGGTTTTTCAATTTGTTATCTTAGATTTTTTTGCTTTTCTTGGTATATTATTTGGTTGTTGCCTAGTATTTGCTTCCATTCTGTGTCCTTCATTGCTCTCTATTTTTGAGCTCATTCCATGTATCCTACAGTGAGTAAAGGTTGGCAGCTGTGTAGTTAATGTAATTAATGTGCATAGTCAATTTGGATTGACTAGGCCAAATGAATTTACTTTGAGACCTAAACTGCCCAATTTGGCTGTCTTTGTTGATGAGATTACTGGATAATTGTCAAATCTCTATCTTGCTAATTACTGCAGAGAGGCATCATGTATTTCATCATTTGATTCTCATTTTATTGAGATTTACAATCAAAACTCTATGAAGGACCAATGACACATAAATAGTGTCAATTTGAGGTAAAATTTAATAACTTCATGTTTTGTTTTCCCTGTCATATATCTACTGAGATGAGGTAAAGCAGGGGAATAATAAATCTGTACTATCTTGATACCAATAGAGAAAGAATGAATGAGGAATACTCTATGCCCATTCTTCACTCATAAACATAATATACCCCCTGACAATGCCTTAAAGTTCTCAGATTTAATAATTTATTTTTCCTTTTAGAAAAGTGAAATTGAGCACTCATTTTACTTTTTGGCTGATCAAATACATCAAAGCACCTTAAGGCTAAGAGAAAGTAAATTTCTTCTAACCAATAAACCTTTTATAGATTTTTTTTATTTATTCAGGAAGCATCCTTACTTTTCGTTTATATCCTTTACTCAATGGGGAAAAATAACTGTTTCTCTTTTATTTTAAACCTTACATTTAAGCTAAAATGCTGTTAGAAAAATAACCAATGATTACAGTTCCATATTAAATGATTTTTTGGTTCCTAACTTGGAATTCCCACTATTTCAAAATAATTTTGATTTGGCAAGATAAAATAAAATGCTTAAATTAAATTTATGTCTGCCTGTATAAAAATTGGACAAATACATATGCTAAAAAGCTAGAAACATATTGGCTTATTTTTTAATCCATATAGACTTCTAATGGCAGAGTTTGGTTTTGTGAGTACAACGAGATAGATAAAAGATAAACATTATTACATCTATGAAATGCTTCTACAAAGTATCATGTTATTATATTTACAATTTTCTCATAGAAATTTTTGACTTGATTTGATTTATGAGCTACATCTGATTTTGCTTAAGATTTACTCCTGGCTCTGTGCTCAGATATCATTCTTGGCATTGCTCCAGGACCATATGTGATGCTTTATGGAACTCAGTGTCAAACTGCATGCTGGATATGCATTACCCACTCTCCTACCTCCTCAAGGAACTTTTTTTTCTATTTAGTTTCATCTCTCTTTTTCTCTCTGTCTCTATCTCTCTAAGGTGCTGTGATTTACAATAATGTTTAAAATAGAGCTTCATACGTACAAGATTCCAATACTACTCACTCCACCATTGTAACCCGTCATGATTCACCATGGTGAATCAATTTTCTGGCTCTGTTACCTTTGATGCTTTCTTATTCCCTTATGATGTTTCTTTATATCTTACATATGAGAGGTATTATATGATTTTTTAAAGTAACAATTCATTTTCAGCATAGATATTCTCTGTATAGTGAAGCATTTTTCTTCTCTCAGGTCTCTGACTTTTTTTTTTT
>PVKC010031211.1:0-14596 GCA_004027635.1 Crocidura indochinensis
TTTTTACTTGGTGTTTAGGCATAATAAAATTACAGGTCAATCTACCCCACAATCAGACAGCTATATATCCAAAATAATTGAGGCATATAAATCACAAGATCAACAGTGAATGCTATCAGAAGAAATGTCAAAAACCTTATGAAAAGCTTTTTATAAAGAAAAAGAGACTACCACTCTTTAAACTTTCTCATATGTTTGTAAAATAAAATTAAAACGTGGCAACATTGGTAATGTAAAATAAAGTGAAAATCTGTCAATATTTTTGCTTATTGGCTTTGTTTCATGTGGCAATTACTAAAATTGATAGTCAAATAAAATATAGTCAAGCCAAAAAACCTTATGAAATATATAAACAAACAAGCATAAATATATTTTCAACTATTAAAATGAAACATTAAAATATTCTCTCGGGTAATCCTAAATCAAAGTGGTATTTCATTTTGGTTCCCCTGATACTCTCAAAACATAATATATATACATATATATAAGTATTACATATACTTATATATGAAAATATAAGTAATCTAATGTTATAAGATAATGTACCTTGGTTCACAGTTGTTATTTCTGTCCAAGATTAAATTTTTATGGGAAAATGGCAGTTAAATATAAAACTGAGCCATTAATTATAGTGAAGAAAACAGAAATTTTGACTTTGCAAATTTGGCTATTGAAGTTTCAAAGCCTACAACTATAAGGTAGTATGTATGAATTGCACTTTTTGCAAAAACCTCAAAGAACAAAGTTATAAAGTTGAACAAGAAGGAAATTTGTACCAGCTAAAAGAAAAGGATAAAGAACCTAAAGTGTCTTAGAACTCAGACACTAATTTCCAAAGAACCATAGCAAACATTTATTTTAGCCATCTATTGATACAGCAATGTTTAATAAAGGACACAGATGAAAAATAGTTCAGGCATAGATCTGAGGATCCCTAAAATATCAGTTCTACCCTGAATTGCAGACAATAAAGAATAGACTGAAATATGCCTGTTAATCAGTACTGGAAGTGGGTTCTACATTTAATGTCATAAAAGTTCATCTAAGAAAGTTTAAGACTCAATCTGTTCCTTTCCAAGATATTAAGAAAAACCAAGTGACTGCTGGCTGAGCCAATTTAGATAAAGAGTTACTAGAGGGATGTAGTATGAAGCTGATGAGACAATAAAAGCGCTTCCTTTGCAAGTGACTGAATTTGGTTTCCAGCACAACTTATATTTCTCCAAGCATCTTGAGGACTGAGTGATACCTGAGCACAGAGCTAAGAATAAGGTTGTTTTCAGATTCTGGCTATTGTAAGTAATGCGGCAATGAGCAGAGTACTTTTCTGCATTTTGTTTTTAGACTTTTGGGTTACATATTGAAAGGTATTGTTACTGGGCTATATAAAAGCTCAATTTCTAGTTTTTTTTTTTTTTTTTGAGGAATATCCAATTGTTTTCCAAAAAGGCTAGACCAATCGGTATTGTCACAAGCAGGAATGAGAGTCCTTGTCTTCCCTCATTTGCACCAGCAGTGGTTGTTTTTGTGCTTTTTCGTGTATGTCAGTCTCTGTTGTATAAGATGATATCTCGTTCTTTTTATTGGAATCTCCCTGACATTTAATGATGTGAAATTTTTTTCATGTGCCTTGTGCCCTCTATAATTCTTCTTGAGAAGTGTTAGTTCTCTTCTTCACATTTTTGATTGTTATATTTTTTCCTTGTTAAGCTCTACCAATGCTTTATGTATCTTAGCTATTACCCCATTAACAGATGAGTATTAGTTGAATAATTTTTCCATTCTGTGGACAATTTTGTATCTTGGTCATCATTTCCTTTGGGGTGAAGAAACTTTTTAGTTTATTTATTTATTTTAAACAAATTATTTATTTGGTTTTGAGGCCACACCTGGCAGTACTCAGAGTTACTTCTGGTGTTCCGTGCTCAGAAATAGCCCTCAGTAAACTAGGGGGACCATATGGGAAGCCAGAAATCGCACTCAGATTCATCCTGAGTCTGCCTATTGCAAGACAAATGCCCTACTGCTGTTCTATGGCTCCGGTCCAGCCTCTTCTTTTAATGTAGCCCCATTTGTTTATCCCTGCTTCCACTTGCTTGGCAAATGGTGCTTCGTCCTTGAAGATGCCTTTAGCTTTAATGTCACTGAGAGTTCTATCTATGTTTTCCTCTATGTACTTTATGGTTTTAACTGTGATTATCAAGCTGATATCTTTAATCTATTTTGGTTTTATTTTTCTGCAACCCAAGCGCCTAAGAACAAATGAGTGAATGAAATGATGAAAGAAAGTGTGTGTACATTTACACAGAAGAATAGTATGTAGTTGTTAAAAATATTGTCATAAATATTGCTTATACATAGATGGATGAGGAAACGTATTATGTTAATACATGAAATGATTCAGGGGGAGCGAGATAGTTATATTAAATATTATACTAATTTGTAATATATAAAAATAGTATGGAAATAATACCCAAGACAGCAGTAATGAGGGAAGGAGGAAATGTCCATTGTAGGAAATTTGCGAAAATATCAGGGGAGTAGAGTTAGGGCAGAGAAAGTAACACTATAACAATGATAGTTGGAAATAATCACTCAGAACAAGAACCGGATACTGAAAAAAAAGTAATATGAACAATCCTCATCAGTAACCAATATTGCACACCACAATATCTACAAAAACAAAAGGAAGAGAGAAGAAAAATGTCTACTACACAGGCAGCCTGGGGCAGGAGACCAGGAGGAAAATTTATGGCATCGGTGGTAAGAAATGTTAGCTAGTAAAGGGTATTGAGCTTATATTACTGAACCACAAACATGAACAACTTTTTAATTGTATACTTCATGGTGATTCCAGTAAATTATTTATTAAAAAAAAAAGGCCTGGATTACTAGCCAATGTGTTTTATCCCAACAAAGAGTAATGGAAATCAAAGAATTATATATATATATATATATATATATATTTAAATTATATATGTTTTCTTAAGTCTAAAATTAGGCTTTCAAATTACATAGCAAAATTTTATACAACCTAAACTAATTTCTGTAAATATAAAACATGATATAAAATAAATAAAAAAATTACAGGATGTAAACTATAAACTATGACTCAGGTGGTGCTGATATAATACTGGAAGATAAACCCATGGCAAATTACAGTTTTGGAGCTTTTTATTTATAGAGATTTTTGGTTTATTTTGGGGCCAGAGCTGGTGATGTTCGGGGGACACTATGGGATGTTGGGATTCAAATCTAAGTCAGCTGAGTGCAAGGGAAGTGTCTTACCTGCCGTACTATCTCTGCAGTCCCAGTCCATTGGAGAATTTTAGCTCACTCCCTATCTTTTTTTTTTTTTTGTCATTTTTATTTTGACCAAAGTGGATTACAAATCTTTCACAGTAATATTTTAGGTACATAGAGACATTGAATCAGGGGCATTCCCACCACCAATGTTGTCCTCCCTCCACCCCTGTTCCCAGCATGCATCTCATATTCCCCTCTTATATCCCCCAGGCTGCTAGTGTATAAGTGGTCCCCTCCATGTCTAGCATGTTGTAAATTGGCTATCGATTCTGGCAAATTACACTTTTAAAGCAATCTAAAACATAAAATTCTTCTCTTAAACCACCATTTTCCTTTAACCAACACTATAATTCTTTTAATCATTTTTTCCATGAGAAATGAACAGCTTATCTTTAAAGCCACAAAAAGAAAATGACAGCGAAGACTTTAGGATCTTAGTCATCACTGAAATGCAATTCCGGTAAGTTGTGTGCATTAAAATAAACCATGCAAAACATGGTTGATGAAATAAGATAAATACCATTTCAGACCTCTTCTGGTATCCTGAGTGGAATGTTGAAATGCATTTGATGCATTGAAACATGAACCATCAAATTCTGAAGCTGAGTGGGACCTGTGGGAGTAATCATCTCAAAAGTCCTCTAAAGCAGCCTAAATTGAGGAAAGTGTGAAAAATATGACCATGTCCACAGATCAGTTGGAATAGAATATATATCTAATTTCATTATACCATCCAATTATTTTTAAGAGGTACAAAATTCAGAAACAATGACTATAATCATTTACTGTGCTTAAAATAACAATTACAGATAGAAATCTAGAAGTTCAATTAAATTTTTGACATGTGTTTTCATGTGTTTTAACAAGATACAGAAAACACTTCCATTACCACAATCCTTTCAGCTAGCTGTTTTAAAATATATACATTTTTCACTTATTGGGATACTTTACCCATCCTGAACACTGGTAACCACTAATCTGTTCTCTATTACTTTTTCATTATTTTATCATATAAAATAGATATAATATTTTATCATATATAAAATGATGAAATAGAAATTAAATCAGATAACATGCCATCTTTTGTAACTGGCACTTAAAAAATCAGGATAACTAATAATATAATGATAAAGTCATGAAATTTTGGGTGTCTGTAATTTCTTTCTTTTCTTTTTTTTTTTTTTTTTTGGTTTTTGGGTCACACCCGGCAGTGCTCGGGGGTTACTCCTGGCTCCATGCTCAGAAATTGCTCCTGGCAGGCACGGGGGACCATATGGGGCACCGGGATTCGAACCGATGACCTTCTGCATGAAAGGCAAACGCCTTACCTCCATGCTATCTCCCGGGCCCCTGTAATTTATTTCTTAAAATCGCAAATAATATAGACTATGATGTTCTATATCTCTTGGAAATTAAGAAAAACATGAGGTTCACTATCAACTGTGCTCAGGGGCCAGTGCTGGCTATATTGGGGGACCATACGAAGAGCCAGGGCTCAAACCAGATTCAGCTACATGCCAAACAAGTATCTTAGGTCATATATATTCTCTCTGTATCTTATGTATTTCTTTTTATAAATAAAATTTTTTACCATTCATCTACTGAAGGACATTGAGTTATTTACAATTTAAAACTATTATGACTAAAGTCACTATTGTGTAGATATAAATTATCTTTCTTCTGTGGTAAATGCTCCAGCATAATTGTGTTATTTTAACGAAGTTTCCAATATGTTTGTTTTAAATATTATTCATTAAGTTATTCACATTCTTAGTAGAGGTGAATAAAAAGGTGAAAGTCAATAGAAGAATAATTATTTTAAATAAACTGTACTGGAAAGTTTCATAAATACACACAAAACCTTTGGCATAAACCTTGCAACTTAATGACAAATTAGTTTAAAATGGACAACACACCTATGTTTTCATATGATTGCAAGAATTTAATGTTGCTCACATATATTTTATCATAGTCACACTGTAGATTTGTAGATATCTTTCAATGTAATTTTATTTTTTGCTTTCTTATGTTTATTGATGTAAGGCATATTTTCACACAATTGATGAAATTGACCATTTTCAAACTGAACCGACAGTTGTTTTTCTTAGAGTTTATTATAAACTCTAAATAATAGCCCCATACTGGATATGTGGGTGATAATTACTGTTTCATGTCTTAGAGCTCTTTTTTTGTTAATCTGTTTACCTGACTGTTTTAGTTTTGAAATTTCTAACTTGGGATAACTTCATTAATCCATTTTTTCCTATTTATGATCATAGTTTTGGTCAAGACTGAAACCCTTTGCCTCAAGTTTGCAGATTATTTTTCTGAAAAGTTTTACATTTCAATCGATTCTCAGTTTGTGAATAATGCTTGTTCGATTTTGTTCGTTTTTTTCTTTTGTTTTATTTTGGGGTCACACCTGGTGGTGCTCAGGAAATACTTCTGACCCTGAGCCCAGGAATCACTCCTGAGGGACTAGGGATAAGGGACTATATGGATGGCAGGGAGGGATCAAACCTAGGTCGGTCACTTGCAAGGCAAATGCTCTACAGAGTGGACTATGGCTCTAGTCTCTTATCTATCAATTACCTGTTAACTTCTCTGGTTCAAAAAACATTCTTTTCCAAATGCTTCCATTTTTCATTATTTAACCAAGTCTCCAACCATTATATAAAGTTAACAATATCTAATATGCTTTTAATATCTCTTGACTCCAACATGCCCCATAAGAATATCAAAATCCTGTATTGTATTTAGGAACCTTTTTCCAATTTCTCAACTTTTGTTCATCACTTAGGTCCACCCCTAACCTTTCTAAATCTATAATACTCACCATTCTAGTAAAAACCACTTCAAAAACTTCTCTAAAGAGCAAGGAAAATTGTCTGTATGAAAATTTTTGTATATTATCCTAAAACCTTTGTAGATTATCCAGATATTGTTTTCTTTTTGATTTGGGGGGGGGGATTTGGGCCATAGTCAATGTGTTAGGAATCACTATTCACAGTTATTTCAAGACCCTAAGACCCAAACTGATTAGAGGTAGCATTGGTAAGGCATTTGTATTATGTCCTATATTATCTCTTTTGACACCTATTTTAATTCTTTGTATTATGGAGCAACAGAATAAAACTAACATAAATTTCATTTTTTATAATTACTTTATTTAAGCACCGTGGCTACAAAATTGTTCATGATTTTCAGTCATATATTGTATGATTTTATCAGTGCGTGTTTCCCACCATACTCTCTCCCAGAACTTTTACCCACTTTTCCACCCTCCCTTCTGCCTGCCTCTTGGCAGAAATTTTACTTCTTTCTCCCCCTCCCTTCATTTTGTTCCCTATTTGATATTGTGGCTTACACTATTGATAATGAAGGATTATACATTATGCATATCACTTTGTCCTCTTTTAGTACACAGTTCTTGTGTAGAGTGATCATTTCCAATTATTATTACTATAGTGGCCCCCTCTCTGCCCTAACTGTACTGCTACACTAGTTGTGGCAAGCTTCCTACCATAGACTGGTTCTTTTGGCTTTTATCTCTACCGTTTCTAAAATAATTACCACACTACCTTTTTTTTTTTTGCTTATATTCCACAAATGAGTGAGATGAATCTATGACTATTCCTCTTCTTCTGAGTCATTTCACTCAGTACAATAATATTCATACCCATACAAGTATAAGCATATTTTGTGAATTTTTTTCCCTAACAGCTACGTAATATTGTGTAGATGTGCCAGTTTCTGAAGTCATTCAATTGTTGTTGGTAACTTGGGTTGTTTCCATATTCTGGCTATTGTAAATAGTGCTCTCATGAATATAAGAATGTAGAGAGAGTTTATCTGCATGGTGTTTTGGGGTTTCTAGGGTCTATCCATAGTAGTAGTAGTAGTAGTAGTAGTAGTAGTAGTAGTAGTAGTAGTAGTAGTAGTAGTAGTAGTAGTAGTATTGCTGGATCTATAGAAACTCAATTTTTAGTTTTTTGAGGAATATCCATATTGTTATTCACAATATTGACCAGTCTACATTTCTGACAGCAGTGAGTGAAAGACTTCTCCCGGCATCTGTGCCAGCACTTCTAGTTCTTTGTGATGTGTACCAGTCTGTGTGATGTGAGATGGCAACTCATTGCTGTTTTGATTTGCATCTCTGGTGATCAGAGATGTGGAGCATTTTTCATGTGTCTTTTTGCCATCTGTAAATCTTCTTTGAGGAAATCTGTTCATTTATTTTCCTCATTTTTAATGCATTAGATTTTTTCTTGCTAAGTTTTATCAGTGCTTGTATATATTAGATATCTGATGGATATTGGGTGAATATATTTTTCCATTCCATGGGCAGTCTTTGTATCTTAGTGACAGTTTCTTTGAGGTGCCGAAGTTTCTCAGTTCAATGTAATTCCATTTATTGATCTTTATTTCCACTCATTGGACATCCTTGAAGATGCATTTAGCTTCAATGTTGTGGAGTTCCCTGCCTACGTTTTTTTTTCTTATATGTACTTTATGGTTTCAGGTCTGATATCAAGGTCTTTAATCCATTTTGTTTTGACCTTTGTGCATGTCATTAGAAGGAGGTCTGAGTTTATTATATTTTTGGATGTAGTTGACCACTTTTATTTTTTTAATTATAGTAAAACACATATGGCAATGTATTAGTTTACAACGGACATAGAAAATTGAAGTAAAATTTTTAAGTTTATGACTCACAAAATATATACTACTTCATTAAGCCATAATTATAGACCAGGCTATACAGATAGTTTAGCAAATGGTTGGTATTTCATGCAATTGACCTTGATTTAATATATCATGCCACATATGGTCCCCTCAAACCTGACAGAGCCTGGGGAGATTCCTGAATAGAGAACCAGGAGTAAGGCTTAGGATCAGATGAAAACAAACCTCTCTTTACACTAGCTCATTTACAGAAAGGCATTCTCCTCAAACAGTCCAAAAGATAAGCTTTAACTATTCCACAAATTACATATATGACAGATGTGACCTATTACTATTAAAAACATCTAATTCCAGTTTCCAGACTTTGATCATTCCTAACATTTTCAAACAGTTCACAGTCATCTGGCATGTGTTCACCTTTACTGTAGTAAGGTAATAAATATGAAGGCCAGAGAAATAGTACAGAAGGTAAGGTACTTGCCTTGCACATAGTTGATTTGTGTTTAATCCCTAACATCATATATGATTTCAAGAGCACAACCAGGATTAATTCTTGAGTACAGAGCCAGTAATAACCTCTGTACATAGTCAGATGTGATCCAAAAACAAACAAAATATTTCTTAGAAATATAAGTATGTTGGGCCAGAGAGATAGCAAACTTGTAGGGCATTTGCCTTGTACGCAGCCAACCCAGAACAGACCTGAGTTTGATTCCAAGCATCACATATGGTCCTCCAAGGCAGCCAGGAGCTATTTCTGTGCACAGAACCAGGAGTGATCCCTGAGGGCAGCTGGGTGTGGCCCAATAAACAAACAAACAAAGAAGAATATAAGTATGTTCAGATGGCTTTAATCATTAGTTTTAAGCAAGCAAAATATTGAGGAAAAAGTTTCAAAGAACTCAACCAACTTATAATATTATTATTTGAAAAGAAAGAAGTGCATAGAGAGTGGGTGCAGATTACTTTTTTTCTGTAATAATGAAAAGACATTTATACGAGTCTTTGTAATGGTGCAGCAGTACGGTGTTTGCCTTGCATGCAGCTGACCCAGGACGGACCGCAGTTCAAGCCCCCGGAGTCTCATATGGTTTCCCCAAGCCATGAGCGAATTCTGAGTGCATAGCCAGAGCCAGGAGTAACCCCTGAGTGTCACCAGGTGTGGCCCAAAACAAACAAAAAAATAATATTGAAAAAAGACATTTATATATTAAATATCTATGCCTTAATACTTATTTTAAATAGTAAACACAAACTCTGTCATTTAAAAAAAACTATGGATAATAAAATATGCTTATTTTCTTTTTTTTTGGGGGGGGGGTTTGGGTCACACCCGGCAGTGCTCAGGGGTTACTCCTGGCTCCATGCTCAGAAATTGCTCCTGGCAGACACAGGGGATCATATGGGGCACCGAGATTAGAACCGATGACCTTTTGCATGAAAGGCAAACGCCTTACCTCCATGCTATCTCCCGGGCCCCAAATATGCTTATTTTCAAAAGATAATAAAATATCTACTTTGACTACATGTATTTAAAATGAATATGCTTCAGACTTATGTTTGCATATCTGATTGTTTAGTAAGATAAATATCAGAAGTTTCCAATTAAAATTTAATCGAGGACCACTTTACATCAACAAGCTGTAGTAATTACATGATGCTTTGTTACATGTATTTTGTCTTATGAGATACTAGTTCATTCCTCTTGTCATTTAGTAGAAATTTATGGAGAGTGTAATCATTATTGAAAGAGGCAAGAAGAACTGTTTGGCCAACTGTCTATGGATTCTAAACATGGTACTCTTCTCCCTCTCTTGTGGCATTTCAAATCAAAAGAATATTCAGACATTTATCCTCCTACAATATGCTAAGCTTTGTAGTCTTATAAGATTTTTCTTAAGTATAATAAATACTTTTTTCGTGATTTGTTTTTAAGGCACACATGGCTTACACCTCAAAGGCCTTAGGGGATAATATGGGGCACTGGAAAATCAAACCAGAATAGGTAGTGTGCAAAGCTAGTACCTTACCCACTATACTTTCTCTCAGATACATTACATTTTATCTTGCTTAATACAAGAAAGTACTTGATTACATATTCTGACATACTTTTCTTTTTCTAATTCCTCGGTTTTTATTTTCAAAAAGTAGCTTTATTATACATATCAATAGCTTCATGTTCAGCCATGTATAGCATAATGCCTTAAACTAGTTATTTAAGAGAAAGCAACAATTAATTCTGTTGATGGGACAAGTGTAAATAATCTCATTGTAAATGAAGTGTGCAAAATAATTGTTATCTAAAAAAGGTTGGCTTTACTATTCTTCCAACAATCCTATATCTCTGACATCTAATTCATAGTCTTTACTGGAGAACATTTTGCAGTGATGTTCCTTTGCCAGCCTTAATTAGAAAGTCTTTCCCGCCAGAAAATTCCATCTAAGTGAAAACTAAACTGAAATGCCCAGTCTCAAATGGGGGTTATTCTGAATTTCTCATAAAGTTGCACTTTAAGCTATCACAGAGAAGATTGCCTTAAGCTAGAAAAAGCTATAATGACATCAGTTTTACACTAGGATCAAAAAAAAAAGACCAATTTTCAACTTTTACTCCAAATTTTATGAGTAAGTTTCTGCCCTCTCTATCACAATTATGAAAATCTTTGTTTTAAAAGGGTAAAACTAGGACAGACTTAAATGTTAAAAAATGTACAAATACTTTTCAAAAATACTGTCATCACAGTTGATAATTGGCATGCCAGATAAAATATCTTCTCCAAAATCAAACATACCTTGGAATGATCAATTCAAATCTGTGTGTAACTATGCCTGTGATAAAAACTATTTGAATAAATCTCTACTAATTTCTAAATCACCTAATCAATATTCACATTGGTTTATGAAGCATGTATACAATGGCAGATGGCTTTCAGCTCAATTGCCATCTTGGACTGTCAACTACTACCTGCGACGTAGTGTGAAGGAATTTCTAGATTTCTACTGTTTATTCTTTGCTTGTTTTGGACTCACTCCTCATTGGGCCTGAGCTTATTCTTAGTTCTTATTCTTAGCTCTTACTCCTAGCTCAGTATTATTCCAAGTTCTGCAATCAAAGATCACTCTTTGTAGGGTTGGAGACCATATAGGATACTGGGTTCAATTTGAGTTGCAAGATAAGCACCCTACCTACTTTCTATCAGGCAGCATTTTTTATTTGTATTTTATCTATTTTTTGATTATGAATAAAATAATGAAATCTGTCACTGTAAGTCTAAGAGTTTTGTGTACTCTTCCAGAAATAAATGTGTGTTGTTACTGTCTAGATACGTTTAAGAAGGCCGTGTTTTAGAATCTCCTTCACCAATGGACAGTTATCATAGCCTGTCTGGTCTGAATAAGATGAGTGGCCGTGCAGACACTTAACAGTTTAACATGCCATGCCATCTTTCCCAACTGTGACCAATTCTGAAGTCAAAGGTAAAGAAAGGAGCCACGGGGCCGAGCGGTGCGCTGGAGGTAAGGTGCCTGCATTACCGCGCTAGCCTTGGACAGACCGCGGTTCGATCCCCCGTGCCCCGTATGGTCCCCCAGGCCAGGGGCGACTTCTGAGCGCATAGCCAGGAGAAACCCCTGAGTGTCACTGGGTGTGGCCCAAAAAAACCAAAAAAAAAAAAAAAAAAAAAAAAAAAAAAAAAAAAAAAGGAGTCACAAGACTACAAGATGGAGAGCAGCATTGAACTATCACCTGAAACCACATAGGCCTTATGTAGATGAGAAATAAATGCTAATGAATAAATCATAGTTAGCTAGGCTTAGGAGATTTTAGTATTGTTTATTCATTACAATGCAGTTTATTCTGACATCTCCACATGGCTTTCAGAATAGAGTAGATTAGAATTTCTTAGAGAAGGTTATAAATTAATAAACAGGAATACCAATTTATCTTACATTTAAAAAACCCTCAGGAGCAGGGTATTTTCAGCTAGTGAAAAAGAAAACCCAGTGCTCTCAATATTGTTTACTTTTAATTGGATTAGTATTGTGGCAAGCATTTTAATACTTGTCTTCCTCTTTTATATTTCCTCTGCTTCTTTGCTTAAGCAATATATGTTTCAGAACAGACTTAACACATCATCATAATAAATGCATTGTTTTCCTACAAAAAGTTAAAAGCAGCAGTTGTCTCTGTTACAACTTTTTTCAATATCTGTGAACACTCTTGCATATTAAAATTTTAAGTATTTCAGTCAAAGGATCACCTGGGTGAAACATTGCTTTAACAGATGAACCAAAGTTAAAGCTAAGAGCGTCAAAAAGATTTTTCTACATTTTACTTTTCTCCAACTAGTCTAGATATTCAATGGAGAGCTTGCATATTTCAGACTTCTAGGCTGCTCTTTGTCACTCTACATGGAACTTTCTCTCCTGAGAAAGGGAGAAGTATAGGAAGTCCTGTGATTTGTTTAATAGGGACTCAGAAAGAATTTAACCCAATTTTTTGGTGTAGATTGTGCAATGACTATGGGAGAATTTTGAACAGATTTCCAAAATTGAAGACTGATGGCTGAGAGGCTAGTAATGAACCTTTGGAAAACATAAGAAGAAATTGGTTTGTTTTCCCAGAAATAGCCCAAAGGCCTGAAGAACTTTGAGATACAAATCCTGAGCTCTTTAGAACAGGTGAAAATGAGACACAAGGTAGACACAGAAACTGAGGCACCACCCAGAGAAAGGTGGGACTTCTCAGAAAAGCAGAAGCTATATAGGAGAATCTAAAGGTCCTGTTAAGAATACGAAGGGGGAAACCAAAGCATCAAACTTATGACCTCCCAAAAGACTAATAAAACAAGTATATGAATAGATCATTCAGAGTTCAATGTTTTCCCTTTGACAATGTCTACATTAAATTTTGTGTGAGCCAAGAAATTCAGGCCAAGACATTTTAGAAAAATTGTATGTAACCTGCTCAAAGTCATTCTGAGCCTTTTTATTTACCCTAGGAAAAGCCCATGAAAAAATTCACCCTTGAAAAGCCCTTCTTTAAAACAATATTTCTCTCCTTTCACACATCCTAAATTTCTTTCACTAAAAAATAATTTTGAAAGGGCAGAACCTATAGCTATGAGTTAGGGCATTTGTCTTCCACACAGCTGACCTATGTGGATGTAGCCACCCCCCTCCTATATCCCATGTTTCCCTTAGCCTGCCAACAGTAATATCTGTGTATAGAGCCAGGAGTAACTACTGAGTGCCACTAATTATGACCCTAAAGCAAAACTATATATATAAAAAGTACTATTTTGAGAAGGGAGGAAGGGAGGGAGGGTGAGAGGGAGGGAGGGAAGGGGGGAGGAAGGAAGGAAAGGAGCGAAGAAGGAAGGGAGGGAGTGAAGGAGGGAAAAGGGAGGAACAAAAGAAGGAAGGAAGGGAGGGAGGAAGGGAAGAATGGAAGAAAAAGGAAGAAACAAAGGAAAGGAAGAAGGAAGGAAGGGAGGAAAAGAGGGAGAAAGGAAGGAATGAAGAAAGGAAGGGAGAGAGGAAGGAATGAAGAAAGGAAGGGAGGGAGGGAGAGAGGTAGGGAGGAAGGGAAGGGAAGGAGGAAGAGAGGAAGGGAGGGAAAGAGGATGAAAGGGAGGGAAAGGGGAGGAAGGAGAGAGGAAGGAAGGAATGGAGGGAAGAAGAGAGGAAGGGAGAGAGGAAAGGAGAAAGGAAGGAAGGAAGGAAGGAAGGAAGTAGGGAAGGAAGGAAGGAAGGGAGAGAGGGAGGGAGGGAGGGAGGGAGGCAGGGTGGGAGGGAAGGAGGGAGGGAGGGAGAAGAAAGCTATTTATGTTTTAAGAGCTCTCTATCAGGTGGATCAGTAGAAAGGGCACATACACCTTGGGAATCAAATCCTATCTCCATAAATACAAAAACATATGCTCCCACAGCTCAGGAGGTCAGGAAGTATTTCACTATCTTTACTCACACGGAAGGATTTAATCGCCTCAACAGCATGGGCAGTTGCTATTGTTTTAATGCCTTTTTACAGATGAGACAACTAGTATATGCTTTTATGCTCACACAAAATCATGGGTCATATATTCCTATAAACTAAAATAATATGTTCATAAAAACAGAATGAGCAGATGAATTTCACATAATCAATAGAGGTCTTTTAAGTATATATCCCACATTACATGACATATATCATTGTTCATATGAAGTTAAAATTTAAGTGAGCTTATTTACTCTATTTGGCTAATTTCCTCAATATTTGTAATTTCCATCAATATTCACTAGTATTGACTGTATTAAGCAACAAGATAAATTGATGTTACATGTCAGTATCTAAATGTAAAGAAACAGAGTGAGAAAACAAAAACTCTGAATCTATTCTATTATATAAACACCAGAAACATTTAATTCCATTTTTTTCTTTTCTTCAACATCATTTGTATAGCATTTAAAAAAGGATTCAGTACCTCATCTTGAGAGCCGGACGGTGGCACTGGAGGTAAGGTGCCTGCGCTAGCCTAGGACGGACCATGGTTCGATCCCCCCCGTTCCCATATGGTCCCCCGTGCCTGCCAGGAGCGACTTCTGAGAGCATAGCCAGGAGTAA
>PVKC010031212.1:0-14591 GCA_004027635.1 Crocidura indochinensis
CTTTCTTTCTCTTTCTACATTCCTTTCTTTCTTTCTCTTCATTCCTTTCTTTCTTTCTCTTTTCTTCTTTCTTTCTTTCTTTCTTTCCTTCTTTCTTTCTCTCTCTTTCTTTTTTCTTCTTTCTTTCTCTCTCTTTTTCTTTCTTTCATTTTTTTTAGTAACCTTTGGCCATCTGTCCAGGGATCCTGTGTTTCTCTTGAACTCTAGGAAAGCTTATTAACTCCTCTTTGGCTTCTTTCCTTTAGAGTCCCTTAGCATACTCTATGAAGAGAAGCCATTTGAGATTTGCAAAATGCCTGTCATGTGCTGTTCTTCAAGACTCCAAAGACATTTTCCTCATCCCCATCCCCATCCTACCTCCTGGTGCTTCCAGCCCTTTCCTGCTTCAAGCTCCCAAAGATCAATCCACAACCAAGGCTGTTTAATATAACAGCATTACTTCTGGGTGCAATTTAATTGTCTGTGGCTATCTTCATTATCTATTATGAACAGAAAAGCTTTCTAGGACTTAATGGCTTAAAACAACAACTATTTGCTTGCTCATGATTTTGCAATTAGTACTGAGCTCAGTGGGGGTGACTGTTCTCTATATGAGGATAGTTGGGGTCATGCATTTAAGAACTTCTTTAGGATGGGTACCACAAAGAAGGCCCCAACCTAATGTATTTGGATGGTCTGTTACACAGTAATAGCACCTAAAACAGGGCCATTCACTTGTATCAACTCTTAGAAAATCCAGGAAGAAGCATTAGGAAAAAAAAATCATGTGGTCAAATGTATTTTGAAAATAAAGCAACAACAAAAAACCCAAAGAATTTTTGCTGAAATCAATCACAATTTAGATTTTTTTATTATTTGAGGAGAAGGGTTTGGGTCACATTCGGTGGCACTCAGGTTACTCCTGGCTCGGCACTCAGAAATTATTCCTGGCAGGATTCAGGGGCCATATAGGATGATGGGAATCGAACCCAGGTCCATCCTGGGTCAGCTGCATGCAACAAATGCCCTACCGCTTGTGCTATCACTCTGGCCCTAGAATTTAGATTCTTTTGAACCCTTCTATGATCCTTCTATGGCAGTAGATATGCAAATGACCACAGAATTTTGGGGAGCCAACTAAGAGGACTATGAATTGGGAAATACATTTTGTTTGGGTTTAGATGTACTTGATGCATTCCACAGACATTTTCAAATATATTAAATTTTTGCTAGCTGCTTTGCTGGAGAAATTGCTTCCAGAAATATTCTTGTATCCCAACACAGGCACCCAGTGTTACCCTAAAATCACACTATAATATGAATTTGCCCTGAGGAACCAGCATTGAAGAAAGTGAAGAATGGGGAAAAAACAGGGTTTAAATGGCTGGAAGCTAGTCTTCAGAAAAATTCTTCCAAATATCACAGCATACAAATGAAAGGATTTAATAGAAAAGTTTTCTGATTTTGGCCAAATTTCTAAGATTCCCCACAACATTACCAGTCATGATTTGGGTAACTGAAAGAAACTATTCCAAATACAATTTTAAAAAGGAGTTAGCCATGCTAAAGGATATGCACTATTATCTTTTTCCTCCTTTTTGTAAAAAACATTATAAAATACAGAAAATATTACTAAAATAGATTGAGGAAATATTGAACATCAATGCAATTTTTTTTCTAGGGTTTCTACTGTTCGTGGTTAGTTTTGGGGTCATACAGTTTCTGGGCCAAGGGAATAGTTCAATGTTTTGGAGCACATGCTTTGCATGTGGGAGAAGCAGTTGAACCCCAATTTAATGGGGTCCCCAACACTGTTGGGAGAGATAACCAAGCACCTGGTTAGGATTAGTCCTTGAGCACTGAACACTGACATGTGTACAACTGCCTCAACAAAAATAAAAGATATGGGGCTTGGAGAGCTAGAATAGTAGATAGGGCACTTGTCTTGCATGTGGCCATCTAAGGTTCAATATTATATGATCCCCGGAGTACCACCAGGAGTAATTTCTGAAAGAAGAGCCAAAGGTAAGTCCTGAGTATTGTCAGGTGTAGCCCAACACAAACAAATAAAACACAAAAACAGGGCCCGGGAGATAGCATGGAGGTAAGGCGTTTGCCTTTCATGCAAAAGGTCATCGGTTCGAATCCCGGTGCCCCATATGGTCCCCCGTGCCTGCCAGGAGCAATTTCTGAGCATGGAGCCAGGAGTAACCCCTGAGCACTGCCGGGTGTGACCCAAAAACCAAAAAAAAAAAAAAAAATTATAAAAAAAAAAAAAACACAAAAACATTCTCCAAAAACATAAAATGGAATGCAAGTCTGATTCTCACCTTAAACAATTAGGTCAACCTATTCTTATATTTGCAATGGCATTATTTTTCTGTGCCCTTTTGGGGAAAAGGAGGATTAAGGGCACTTTGGGACACATGTAACCATGCCAAGGGGTTAATACTTACTCCTTTTTCTGGAGTGACCCCTGACATTGCCAAGTTTGGTTTCATGCAGTGCAATCACCTTTGCTCATACTATCTGTTTAATCCTCAAGCTCTTTTTCTTTTCTTTTTTGTTTATGTTGTTCTTTATTCTTTGGGACCACACCCAGCAGTGCTTATAGCTTACTCTTGGCTCTGCACTCAGAAATCATTCTTAGTGGGATTAGGCAGTGATATGGGAATTGAACCCAGATTGATCATCTTCAAAGTATGTTTCTTACCCAACCAACTATCTCTATGGTCCTTTATCTTACAGAGAATGGGTAAAACTGTATCATATTCTGACTCCTAAATCTGGAACCTGTCTAGATAGAGGCCAGAGATACTTGCAAATAAAATGCCAGAGTGGGAGCTATAATTCAGTAGGCAGGAGTCAGAAATTAGACTTATGAATTAGCTGAATTGAATTTTTGGGAGGCAGAATCAAAGGATACAGGATCAAGATGGAGAATAGATGAAGAAGAGAAAAACAAAGAACAAAGTCTCTTTACTTGCAGTCTCCACGGCAGAGCTTGGGAGAGTGCGTCCTTTTTGAACCAACTTACACTTTCAAACCAAGTCAAATTCTAAAGAACATATTGATTATGAGCTTTCCACAAACAGTATTGCCAATAAATGAAGTTTTATTCATAGATACGGTGATTGTTTCAGGCATAGCTTTTGAACCCTTTGCCTGATCCTTTCCTTATGGTTGTGAGATGGTTCTTAAAGTCATATCCATTTTGAGAACAGAAATATAGAACCCTAGAGAAATAGGGAACTACTCACAAGCACCACCCTTTTGTGTTGATAGATCTGGTACTCCATAAACAAAAGATGTTCAGGGGGTCGTTTCTTCTTTTCCTTTTCCTTTTTTTTTTTTTTTTTTTTTTGGTTCACACCCGGCAGTGCTCAGGGGTTACTCCTGGCTCCATGCTCAGAAATTGCTCCTGGTAGGCACGGGGGACCATATGGGGCACCGGATTCGAACCGATGACCTTTTGCATGAAAGGCAAACACCTTACCTCCATGCTATCTCCCGGGCCCCAGGGGTCATTTCTTCACATCTAGACACAGGAGTCTATCAAGCCATTTCCACTGAGCATCTTGGTTGCAATCCTAAGAGCCCTGGAAAGTTGGCAGGTCAGTTGCTGTGACTCTCATTTTCTTGGTGATTCATTGAAATAAAATATTGAAAAATTACATTACTAGAAGAGGGAAGAATGAGGGTATGGAATCTGAAAGCTAATGCTTAGTCTGCTGTTCATGAAATCCCATTGGATTATTATATTTTTGCCAGAGGGTTTTTCCATTGTGGAAAATTTGGTCCTAGTACAATGACTTCTACAACTTTACCCAATGCCCTTTTTATTGTTGTTATCTGATTACTATCAAATGCGATTCATAAAGATGGAGGAGTCTCCCCGTAGCACCTGATTTTTGAACTCTACATGCAGAAGCAATGTTCTCTATTGCACAAGGAATACTTGGTGCTTTAAATTACTCTTCTTCTGCTATAATCTGTGCTAAAAAAAAAAAAAGGAGAGAGGGAAAAGCACCTTCCCAAGACTTAAGAGTGCATGTTGTCTTGTAAAAAAAAAATTTTTTTTTTGGTTTTTGGGTCACACCCGGCAGTGCTCAGGGGTTACTCCTGGCTCCATGCTCAAAAATTGCTCCTGGCAGGCCTAGGGGACCATATGGGGCACCGGGATTCAAACTGATGACCTTTTTGCATGAAAGCCTTACCTCCATGCTATCTCCCGGGCCCAATCTTGTAAAATTTTAAATGGTTTGATGTGCCTGAACTTTAAGGTAGCTGGAAAAGCTTTAAGAAGTGAGGAGAGGGGCCAGAGAGATAGTGCAGTGGTAGGGCATTTGTCTTGAATGCAGTCAACCCGGAGGGACCTGGTTTGATTCCTGGCATCTCATATGGCCTCCTAGCCTTCCAGGATGATTTCTGAGTGCAAAGCTAGGAGTGACCCCTGAGCACCACTGGCTGTAGCCCCAAACCGACCAATCAATCAATCAATAAATAAATAAAGTTTAAAAAAATTAAAAAGTGGGGAGAAGAGCAGTTGAACCTGCCCAAGAGCAATAAGACTGCAAGGGGAAGACCCAGAGGCTTTTGGACCTGAAAGTCACATCAGCAATGTCCAGGTGAGAAAAATGAAATCCAAGTCAAAGACAAAGAGCTAGTAGAGTATAGCCACTCCACTTTGCTCTGTGGCTGTGCACTCCTCCTAGTCAAGGAACCCCTGCATGGAACATAGAAAACATCATATTACAACCAAACTCTGGGGACACAATGCAGGATCCCACCATGCTTAGAGAAAGAAGATGGTAGCTCTGATGACCCGCTCAAAAAAGCAAAAATCCAATCACCTATTTACCTTCTCAGATAAGAACTTTAGAGAGGAAATATGGAAGATTTTCATAGAACTCAAAGAAAGCATAGAACAAACTAAGCATGCCACAAATAAAAATCAACAGGACCTCAGAATAGAAATAAGAGAACTTCAAACTGAAATCACAGGACTAAAAACCTTGGTAGGTGAAATGAAAACGCCACTATAAAGCCTCTCCAACAGAGTAATAGCATTGGAAAACAGAATCAGTGAGCTGAAAGATGAGATGCATACTAATTCTATACAACAGAAGAGACTGAAAAAGAGCCTCAAAACAAATGACCAGACAGTTGGAAAAATCCTCAAATAATGTGGGCAGACAAAAATAGCAGTCTTTGGTAAACTCAATAGAAGCAACATAAGAATCATTGGAATCCCAGAGACACAGGAAGAAAACTACCATGAAATTTCAATAATCAAGGAGATCATTGCAGAGAAATTATCAGAGTTAATAAGTGCATGCAACCAAATCCCACATTCCTGAAGAGTATAAGCCAAAAGAGATCCAAAGAAAACACCCTATGACACGACCTAGCCACAATGACGAACCCCATAGATAGGAATGGAATACTGAAAGCAGCAAGATCGAAAAGGAAAACTACATTTAAAAGAGCATCCCTGGGGCCGGGCGGTGGCACTGGAGGTAAGGTGCCTGCCTTACCTGTGCTAGCCTAGGAACGGACCAAGGTTCGATCCCCCGGTTTCCCATATGGTCCCCCAAGCCAGGAGCTACTTCTGAGCGCATAGCCAGGAGTAACCCCTGAGCATCACTGGGTGTGACCCCCCCCCCCCAAAAAAAAAACAAAAAAAAAGAGCATCCCTAAGATTTACTGCAGACCTGTCACAAGAAACCCTCAAAGTTTGAAGGCAGTGGTGGGATATAATGACAAAATTTAACAAAATAAATGCATCACCAAGACTACTTTACCCAGCCAGATTTATATTCAGGTTTAAAGGAAAAATACACAGCTTCATGGATACATGACAATTTAGAAATTTTACAGACTCAAAACAGCTTTAAAGGATAAGCTAAAAGATCTACTTTAAGATAAGATAGACCACAAGATATACCAAACTCCTACGAAAAGACGATACTAAATTTCATAACAATCATCTCTCTCAATATCAATGGACTAAATATACCTGAAAGAGACACAGACTGACAAAATGAATCAAAAAGCTGAATCTAAAGTTTTGCTGCCTAAAGGAAACACATCTAAATAACCACACAGACTCAAACTCAAGGGTTGGAGGACAATCATTAAAGCAAACAACTCCTTTTAAAGACTGGAGTGCTTATACTAATTTCATATGACATAGACTTTAGACTTAAAAAAAATTATAAGGGACAAGTATGGACATTTCCTAATTAAGGGGTATGTACAATAGGAGGAACTCACACTCCTCAACATATATGCACCCAAAGGACCAATAAAATATTTAAAACAACTTCTGAAAAACTTGAAGGAAGATATCAATAACAACACAGTAATAGTGGGATACTTCTACACTGCCTTGGCACCACTTGATAGTCAACCAGGCAGAAACCTAACAAGAACATATTAACACTGAGAGGAGCAATGAAAGGATGTGGCCTAGTAGATACATATAAATATAGGGCTCTCCAACCAAAAAAATATTGGATGCATACTTCTCCAATACATAGTTCTTTCTACAAAATAGACCATATACTAGCCCATATTTTATACCTATATAAAATTAAAATGATAGAAATTGTATGACCTACCTTCTCAGACCATGATGCACTGAAATTAGAAGTGAATAATAAATAAATAATAATACAATAATAATACACCATACTAAATATAATAAATAGCAATATAACAACAAATAATGATAAATATAATATAAATAATAATATAATGATAAAAATAATATAATATTCTATATAATATAATAATAAATAAAAATAATACTAAATAATATAATAAATAATTAAAATATAATTATATATAATATATAAATATAACAAATAATTAAAATTATAATAAAAGTTGGGTCCGGAGAGATAGCACAGTGATGTTTTGCCTTGCAAGCAGCCGATCCAGGACCTAAGGTGGTCGGTTCAAATCCCGATGTCCCATATAGTTCCCTGTGCCTGCCAGAAGCTATTTCTGAGCAGACAGCCAGGAGTAACCCCTGAGCACCGCCGGGTATGGCCCCAAAACCAAAAACAAACAAACAAACAAAACAAAAAAAACAAACCCCCCCCCCAAAAAAAAGAAAGAAAAGTTGACACAGAGGAAAAAATTTAAACACCTGGAAATTAAACAACTCATTACTGAGCAACCGGTGGATCAGAAATAAAATCAATGAGGAAATCAAAAGATTCCTATAAACAAAAGAGAATGAAGGCACAAATTACCAGAATTTGTGGGACACAGCAAAAGCTGTACTAAGAGGAAAATGTATAGTTTTGCAAGCATCCATCAAGAAGGAGGGGCCTACATATATGACTAAATATCACAGCTTAGAAAACTGGAAAGTGAACAACAAAATGAAACAGAAATAGGGAAATGGGAGAAAATAATAAAGCTTTGAGCAGAAATAAATACATGGGGAATCCAAAATATAATTCAAAAAATCAATGAAAGCAAGAGTTTGTTCCTTGAAAAAACAAACAAGATTGATAAACTTCTAGCAAAACTCATAAAGGAAGAGAGAGAAATTCAATAAACTGAAACAGAAATGAAAATGGGCAGATTACCACAGATATTACAGAAATTCAAAGGGTAATCAGAGACTACTTTGAGAAACTCTATGCAACAAAGCATGAGAAATTGGAAGAAACGGATAGATTCTTGGACTCTTATAGCTTCCTAAAGTTGAACCATGATGCTCTAGCATATTTCAACAGACCCATTATTATTGAGGAAATTATAGTGATAATCAAAAATCTTCCCAAAAGCAAAAGCCCAGACTCTGATGGACTTATTTCAAACCTTCCAAGAGGATCTACTGCCTATACTTTTCAGGCTTTTCCAGAAAATTGAAGAAACAGAAACACTCCCAAATAGTATTTTTTATTAAGGTAACATCATGCAGATACCAATATCAGACAGGGATGCCACCAAAAAAGAGAGCTGTAGATCAATATCCCTGATGTACATGGATACAAAGTTCCTTAACCTAAAATCTGAGCAAATAGGATCCAATGCCTTATCCAGAAAGTTGTATGATCAAATAAAATCTATAGAATAGAAAGCATGATCATATAGAATCTATTCCAGAGATGCCAGGATGGTTCAATATATGCAAATCAATCAACATAATATATCACATCAACAAAAGGAAAGTTAAAAACCATATGAACACATCAATGGGTGCAGAGAAAGTGTTTGATAAGATCCAACATCCATTCATGATAAAAAAAAACTCTCAAAAAGTTGAAAATGAAAGGAGTTTATTCAATATAGTCAAGGCCATTTATCACAAACCCTTGGCAAATATTATCCTCAATGGAGAAAAACTTAAATCCTTTCCCTTAAGATCTGGCACAAGACAAGGCTGCCCTTCTCCCCACTCCTATTCAATATAGTACAGAAAGTACCTGCAATAACAATTATGCAAAAAAAAAAAAAGATATCAAGGGCATCCAGATAGGAAAAGAAGAAGTCAAGCTCTGTTTGCAGATGCCATGATACTATACTTAAAAAATCCTAAAGACTCTGCCAAAAAGCTCCTACAAACAATAGACTTATATAGCAAAGTGGCAGGCTAAAAAAATTAATGCACAGAAATCAATGGCCTCTTTTTACACAAATAACAATAGAGAAGAAATAGGAATTTAAAAACAATCCCATTCACAATAACCACAGAAATGCAAACAGCTTGGAGTTAACTTAACTAAAGAAGTGAAACCTTATACAAAGAAACTTATAAAACAGTGCTTCAATAATTAAAATAGAACACAAGGAAATGTACCCTGTTCATGTATTGGAAGGATTAACATCATTAAAATGGCAATACTCCCCCAAAGCATTATAAGGTTATGATGCAATCTCTCTATGGATACCCATAAAATTTTTTCAAGAGGATGATCAAACACTCCAGAAGTTCATCTGGAATAATAAGTGACAAAAAATAGCTACAGAAACTCCAAAGAAAAAGATGGGAGGCATCACTTTCCCCAACTTTAAATTGTACTACAAAAAATAATCATTAAAGCAGCATGGTATTGGATTAAATATAGTTCCCCAGAACAATGGAATGGAGTTTAATATTCAGAGAATGACCCTCAGACTTACAGTCAATTAATTTTTGATAAAAAAGGCAAGCAAGAAGTGTAAAATGGAGCAAGGAAAGTCTCTTTAACAAGTGGTCAGCCATATGCAAAAAAGCAAACTCAGATCTCTAACAACATGCACAAAGGTTAAATCAAAACAGATTAAAGATCTTGATATCAGACCTCAAACTATAAAATGTTTAGAAGAAAACGTAGGCAAAACTCTCCATGACATATTCAGGGAGGAAACACCACTGTTCAAACAAGTGGAAGCAGAGATAAACAAATGGGATTACATTAAACTGAGAAGCTTCTGCATTTCAAAGAAAAAAGTGACTAGGGTAAAAAGGCTACCCACAGAATGGGAGAAACTATTCAAACAACACCAGTAAGATAAGGGACTAATATCTAAGATATACTGTGTAATGACAGAAATTAACAAGAAAAAAGAATATCTAACTCCATCAAAAATGGGGAGAAGAAATGAATAAACATTTCCTCAAAGAAGAAATACAAATGGCTAAATGGCACATGAAAAATGCTCCCCATCAATAATCATCAGGGATATTCAAATCAAAACAACAAAGATATATCATCTCACACTGCAGAGACTGGCACACATTAGAAAAACAAATAAGAACAACCTCTGCTGGTCTGGATATGGGAGAAAGGAACTCTCATTCACTGCTGATAATAATGCCACCTAGTTCAGCATTTTTTGGAAAACAATATGGATGTCCCTTTAAAAACAAGTAATTGAGCTCCCATATGATCCAGCAATACCACTCTTAAGGATATACCCTAGACCACTAAAATACAACACAAAAATGCCTTCTGCATGCCTATATTTATTGCAGTGCTTTTTACAATAGGCAGAATCTGGAAGCAATCCAAATGCCTGGCAACAGATGAGTGGCTAAAGAAATGGTACATCTATACAATGGAATCCTATGCAGCAGTTAGAAGAAATGAAGTCAAGAAATTTGCTTATATGGATGGATTTAGAGACTATTACAGTATGTTGAGTGAAATAAGTCAGGAGAGAGATAAGCACAGAATAGTCTCACTCATATATGGGCCTTAGGAAAAATAAAAGACAGTATAATAACATCCAGAGACAATAGAGATGAGAGCTGGAAGGACCAGTCCATGATAACAAGCTTATCACAAAGAGTGGTAAGTGCAGATAGAGAAATTAATACACTAACAGCTACACAATCAAAATAGAAACATTTAATTTTATACACACAGTGTCCAAAAACTCAGCTCCGTTATGTACCCCCACTGAATTGATTGTGTCTCTTTATTGTGTCTCTTATTTTCTTACCTAGTGACCATCTTTTTCCTCAAATACCTTGGTTCTTGTTATATTATATTCTCTATGTTATATAGAATATATTATATAATATATTACATATACTAAGTTATATTCACTTAATTTCTATAAAGTATTATGCCAATATGCTTATGTTTTTCTAGAATATGCTTCTTTTCAAAAGCCATATGTTATTGGATGGTTAAAGTTTATGTTTTCATGCCACATACATAGTATCCCTAAAATGATTTTTTTTGCTCTTATTACAATTTTCATATCTATTATCAGTCATCTGAGAAATATTTGAGTGTCTAGAGTGTGTCAATTTTTATGAGAATTAGCACCATAATGAGAAAGAGGACCTAATATTGGCCTCTAGGGGACCACGGAGGTGTGTGTTGTGAGGAAGGTGGTACAAGGAAGGGAACTTGGGTGAGGAGTAGCTCATAGGGTTGCAAAATTAAACCGACACTGAGAGAGAACAAGCTGGTGCTTCAATAACAGGTTGAGGTCAGCCCAGCAACAATAGCTTCATGCTTGTCTTTAGATTTGTTGGGGACAGGGGATTTTCTTGGTCCCTGGGCTTTGAGTGTGTCATCTTGGGCAGTCCCCAGCCAAATGAAAGACTGGACACTTACTATTTTGAGATAAAAGAATCAATGTGCAAAACTACAGAAAAGGAACAATCTACTTTCACCTGGCTTCCCTCTGAATATATAAGCATGAGACAGCCTAAGAGTGATCTGAGCATTGATTACTGTCCCCTGTGCATATCTGTCCTCATGGATGGCTCATATGGGGGCATGTTGAAATGGTGGTAGCTGAAAATGAGAGAAAATGGGATTGTCAGTGGAGGTGGCTGAAGGCAGCATGGGGGAATATCTTTCTCTCTCCCTCCAGGCCGGTATGTTTCATTAAAATATGTTTGACAACATTTCTCCTCGTGTTATTGTATTACACCATCCCTAATTGCATAATTCAAGGGTGTTTGCAGGAAATTTGGATGGTTCATTGACTGGTATTTGAAGGAAGCAGAGAATTCAATTGAAAACAAAAGTGGGGAAGTCAAAGAGACTCAGGGAAGGGTTGCAGGGCTGAGTGGGAGGGGTCTGAGGATCTGGCTTCAGCAGCACCCAGATGTGACACTCTGAGCTCTAGGTAGAGGGTCTTTAGCACAGCATCTGTTTACAGCCTGGACCCCAGGGGACAGCTAGGACAGCCGCAGGAAGCTGGCAGGAACTGGTCCCCATCTTAGGCCCCTCCTCATGTTTGTTGTGGCAGTTTCTGATTTTTGACTTGTAGCTTGCAGATTGCATGTTTTCCCCGCACTCCCAAAAGTGCGGGAGTCCTGCGCTGATTGCAATCACACTGATTGAGAAGAGGGCTTTGCCTGGCCTCTCTCCACCCTGGCCGCTGCACACTTGGGTATAGGGGGCTCCTGGCTCCCGCTCTCTGCATTCCCCTTGAATTTGCTCCCCCACTGCCTATGTGGACCCCCCTCCTTCTCTCCTAGGTACAGAGATGAGGTATTCCCAGCACAGTACAAATCATTAGAAGCAGCTATCAAGAGTATGGAGCAGAGAGGGTGTGTGTGTGTGTGTGTGTGTGTGTGTGTGTGTGTGTGTGTGTATGTGTCTCACAGCCCCCACATTGGGTTCTTGTCTTGGATGGGGCTCTGCAAGACTTGCTCCCATCCCTCCTGACCATCAGTGCAATTCAACAGCAAATATGCAAAAGGTAAAGTACTTGGTTGCTGGGATCATTTCAACTCCACAACTTATGGCAGAGAAAGGAAGAAAGAATGGGAGAGTTGCAGGTGATCAGATGAGCTTATTTGTCCCAGAGGTGCAGGTGATCAGTAGAGGCTTTGCTTCCTAACAGTGATGGTTATACTGCAATGAGTGACCTCCCTATTCCAGGCAGAGTCAGAGGGAGTCCGCTGAATGAATTCAAATCACAGCTTGGTAGGGGCCAAGGCAAATGGACTTGTGGGAAGGCCATGCTCTGGGTAGTGACTAGCTGCTCAGACTCAAGAGACTTCCCTTTCTCTCTTCTGGGGGCTAAAAGGGGTTGTCAGGGTACAGATGCTGCTAAGGACTTTCTTACTCTGGGACTTGTGATTCATGGTTGCAAAATTAGAATAGGCCAAAAGTTCCCAAGCAGAATTGGGCTTACCACCCTTTTGTCAGAAAAAAATAGTGTCAGTGTCCACTGGGAATTTTTCTTATTTAAATGAACACACAGAAAATAATGGCTCCCATCATCCCCAGGTGCCCCCAGGATGACACTGTCATCCTTTGCAGGAAACATTATCTCAGGTGATACAATTTTATATCACCCTCTCAATGATGCTCTCACCTTCTTGCTCATAGCCAACGGGGTTCCTCTGAGAAAGATACAGTCCCCTGCAGTGTCCAAAGTCCTGTTCCTGGCCAGTCTCCTCCTCTGCCAACTGCACCCTATTCTCCGTGTACTGGGTCATGCATAGCTTATGAAGAGCTTCCACAAGACAATGGCTGCACACCTAGCAGATACACCCATGCCCTTCATTGCTCCCACAAACAGTCCTTGAATATGCCTTGCACATATGGGCCCAGGGAGGGTAAATCAGAACAGCCCTCTTCTGCAGCACTCGTGCCACTTCTCGAGCTTTCTGTCTGTTCCAACTCAATAACCCATTCAATAAAACTGTTCAGGCCTGACCTGCATCACAGATGGGAGTGTGGCCACCTGCTCTGCTGCCTGACTGGTGGGGCAGCTCTCCTTCCTCATCTCCTGGCCCTCCCTGACCTGTCAGAGAAACTCAGTTCAGGCTCCTCTCATTGGCAATGTTAGAAATTGTGACAGCAACTGCAGAGCAGGCTTGAAGGAATACTGACCTCATGGCCCTCCCCCTATTTGCTCCCCCTGAATAGAGGTGGGACTCGCACTCTCTGAATTCTTTGCAGCAGGAGATCAATAACTCAGAGATTGGGCCCAGCATCACTCCGCAGCAAAACAGGGCGCTACGTGATGATGTGGCTAGAGAGAACTCTCTCCTCACCTTACCCAGCTCTGCTCTCCTCTTGTCTCCTACATTCTCCTATTGGCTCCATAGATTGTGATTACCAAGAAACCATTTCTGATTGCATCGCTGACACTACTCATCACATTGCAGGCTGTAGTTTCAAACAGCCAGACCCAAGTTCAAATCTTGTCTTCAGAATACTGTCAAATCCTATCTGGGTTACTTGGCTTCAACTGGATCTGAGCTTCAGGTTCCTTCTTGAGACTCATTCCTTAGTGCAGAGAAGCACTGACTGGGAGCATGCATGTCTGTATGGTGGTTCTTGCATGCTTGTTAGCAGTTAATATTGAACATGGGATTGTTATGCTGGTTTTTATGTTGCTCTTCTTCTTTTTTTTTTTTAATGATGATTAGAAGATCCTGAGTCTTGCTTCTGCCCTGGGGTCATGCTCTTTGTCCTCTTTTTTTCCTCCCCTTCTAAAGGAGAGAAGTTCTTGCTCAGGATTGGCTCTCTCCCTGTGGTCTGTCTGTTTTTCCCAGCTAGCCTTCTCTTCTTGGATTTGCATATGTATGAGCTGCTCATTCTCATTCCCAGTGGGGGTGGAGCTGGGCCTGAAAGGGGGATCTGTTGGAGGCAGTGCCAGAGCTGCCGAGCTGGGGCCCACTTGCTTGGCTCCCCCTTTGTGCTCTTGTATTCTCTGTTGGCAGGTGGAGGGATGCGGCTCATGCCCAGGTCCTTGTAATCGGCGTTGTCTCCGGAGAGGACCGGTCAGAGGTGTCCCTGCCAGCACTCTGCAGCAAGAGGAGGCTCCTTTTGGCATCACTGTTCTGATCGCATTGGCCAGGGGCCAATCCTTGGCCGAGGGGCCCCTAGGACATTCCATTCCAGCACTTGGAGGCCCATTCTGGGGTCCTGGGGATCTCACCACTGAAGCATGAGAGCCAGTTCAGTGCCAGGCGCCCGTCAGAAAGAAATGCCTCTCAGAAATGCTACTCAGATGGTGACTGCAATGCTCTAGGGAACATCAGGGTGTGGAGGGGCCATAGCTCTGCACAGGCTCTTTGGAATGAGAAAAAGAATCCTCCCAATTGACAAGGTGGGGGATCATCCTCAAACAGGCCACTTTGCAGACCCTCCCAGGAGCCTTTGGGGCCTCAGAGACAGGGG
>PVKC010031213.1:0-14571 GCA_004027635.1 Crocidura indochinensis
ACATTTTTCTAAGTAATTTTCAATAAAAACTATCCTATATTAAAAAATTTTTTACGGCCGTGCTAGGGATTGAACCGAGGTAACACACAAGCAAGACAAATCTTATAGTGTTGAGCCAGATCCCACCAACTAGACTTATCTCACAAAGTAAGCTCATGCTACCAAATGCGAATAAATAACCTCCAATTGATTTAGAGGGAATCTCAGATCATTTGACAAAAACTCTTATTATCTAACAACCCTCTGAAATGTAGCATCTTTCAGATTTTTGACAGATTATGGTTGCTGAACTCTAGGCAGTTCCACTTCTAAGTTTATAATACGTTTTTATAGTAAAGTTGCTAAGTTTATATATTTATAATCTACTGGAGGCATTACTGCTTCTGGCTATCATGTATGGCAAGATGAGAGAAGTTCTGGAATGGTAGTATAGTAAAGTATGCCTTGATGACTCAGGACAGAAAAATTCATTCCACTTGGGGGGATATGAGGTAAGTGTTAGGAAAAATCTGCCATTTTGGCCCATGGAGATGAAAGCAGTTTTGTGTATTCTAGATGGGACTGTGCAGGAAACAAAAGGATAAATCTAGGGTGTGTATCCAGAGTATTTAACGGTTTGGCTTTTTATGAGCTGAAGCACACAGCAAGGTATTAACAGAGAAAACAGAACAAGTATGGGGGCATGGCCAAGGAAAGGACTCAGTGGCAGAGCACCTTCCGCACATGTGTGAGACCCTGGGTTCGCGTCTGGTACCACCAATGCCGAAATTGCAGCAACAGAGTCCAAATAGGTGGGACAAAGAAAAGTATACTTCTAAGGTCATCGGAGTCACATTTAGGCTCTGAACCTTTTTGTTATTTTTGGTGGGGGGTACACCTGGTAGTGCTCAGGGAACCATAGTCCTGGCTGGGCTCGGGGGACCATATGTGGTGCTGGGACCCAAATCTACATTGGCTGTGCGCAACACAAGATCCCTAACCAGTCTGGCCCCCAGGTACTGAGAACACTTTAGGATGAGGGAGTGTCATAATTAAAGATGTGAATTTTGTTTTTAGTAGATTGGTTGGAAAGTGGTAAGAATGGGTTTGTAGGCAGTATGGAATATATTTGGAAGACAGAGGGAAAAGAATAGTATGAATATTGATTGACCAGATGAAAACTGTGTCCAGTTTTCCACTTCATCAAAGCAAGACTAGACTAATTTGCTCTCAAGTGTTCTGTGTACACTCTAGTACTACTTCAGTTTTGCCTGCTCTCTTGAATAGAACAGTATCAAAAATGGTCTTTTCCATTATTTTTAAGGCACAGTGGTTCTAAAAGAAAGGCAAAATTAGTGAGAAAACTAAAAAAAAAAATAGTGACTATTAACTTGACTCATAATTCATTGATTTTGCCCATGGATTATTATTATATAAAATACTTTTTTTTTTTTGCTGTTGACAATTAAATCTCTCTTTTTGAGTCACTAGCAGAAACTATCCTCACATTGTAGGTGTGAAATATAAACCTCATTTATTTATTTTCACTAGCAAAAGTTACATGAATTTTAAGTGTAAGATACTGCTTAGTTCCATAATTTTTTTGTTTCTTTTAAAAAATAATTTTAGATAATTAGAAATTCAGAAAATTATTGTCTCCTTTTTTTTTTTTTTTTGGTTTTTGGGTCACATGGGCAGCGCTCAGGGGTTCCTCCTGGCTCCACGCTCAGAAATCACTCCTGGCAGGCTCGGGGGACCATCTGGGATGCTGGGAATCGAACCAATGACCTTCTTCATGAAAAGCAAACGCCTTACCTCTATGCTATCTCTCTGGTCCCATCTCCTTTAATATTTTTCCCTCTGAAATTTTATGTGATTAAGCGATATGTAGGTATACAGACATGTATATATTAATAAAGGAAAACAATTTAATGTTGAATCTTTTTTTATCTTGACAATATTTTAGCCCTATAATAATAATAAATTCACTTTTATATTTGAGACACTAGCAACATTAAATAGGAGCGTTCTTATATAAACCAGCAGTGCTTCCCAAAGCGAGCAATGCTCACTGGGTTCACCAGCACACACCGTGGTACCCCCCAGTGTTCTGGTACTGTTGTGTCAGTGTTATGGTGGCAAGGCACCTATTCGGTGAGAGAGATTTTATTACCTTTATTATCACAGTTAGGGTATTAGTAACACCCAGTTATCACTATTTCTGTGGTAGAGTCATCACTGCAAGGCTGCCTTCTCCAGGCTTTCTTTAAGCGAAGAACTGCTCTGTTGGCTTGGAGGAATATTTATAGGTATAGGCATACTTTACTTCAGTCTGTTGAGTTGTATTCAGCAAGGGTAGCAGAAATAGTTTTATAAAAAGGCCCTTTTATTGCCACTGATAAGAATCATGATATGGATAGTCTGATATTTATGATATTTCTCCAAGTTTCAAAGTCAGCATTATACCCAGGCCATGAAAGACAGTCACTGGATGTGTAGGTCCAATTTCATATCGCCCAATTAGACTAGTGTCTGTCTGTCTGTCTGTCTGTCTGTCTGTCTGTCTGTCTGTCTGTCTGTCTGTCTGTCTGTCTGTCTGTATCTATCTATCTATCTATCTATCTATCTATCTATCAATCATCTATCTATCAATCATCTATCTATCTATCTATCTATCTAATCTAATCTAATGTAATCTTGGGCTATACCTGGTTTGCCCTCAGGGTTTACTCCTGCCTCTGTACTCAGGGATAACTCCTGGCAGTATTCAGGGGACCATATGTGGTGCCCCAGATAAAACCCGGGTCAGGGGCTGGAGTCATAATCCCTGGCAACCCATATGTTCCCATGAACCCTCCAGGAGTGATTCCTGAGTGCAGGGTCAGAGTAACCTTTGACATTGCTGGGTGTGAAGCTTGGGCGAAGAAGAGGGAGAGGAAGGGGAAGGGGTGAGGGAAAGGAGGGAACAGAACAAGAGCAGGGGGAGGAAAATGAATCAATCCTGGGTCAACTACATGCAAGGCAGCCACAGTACCTGTGCTGCCTCCAACTTCAACATGTCTGTTCTTTACATTTGTGTTAGGGAATTGGGAGTAGCTGGTTTTGCTGCCATTTAGTTCCATAATCCAGTAGCTCTAGTAGGCTGGATTAGCCATTTTTCCCCCTTCCCCCAGCATTTTCTTGCTAAAAAGCATCTATCTAGTTTGCAAGATAAATATTTGTTGACTAGTAAATGAATCTGTATGTTATTGCCAAGGATTCAGGCTCATGGGGCCGGAGAGATAGCAGTGGTAGGGCATTTACCTTGCATGCAGCTGATCCATGGTGGATGGTGGTTCGTATCCCAGCATTCCATATGGTGTCCCATGCCTACCAGGAGTGATTTCTGAGTGCAGAGTAAGGAGTAATCCCTGAGCACTGCCTGATGTGACGACCCGACCCCCCCCCCCCCCAAAAAAAAAAAAAGGAGAAAAAGAAAAAAAAAGAAGAAAAAAGTGCACTCAGGCCCAATAGTATAATTATTTTATGCTAGGTATACTTTACTAGAACTATCTTTAATAAAGCTATAGTTGCCAAAGATAAATAAATTGGTGCATTTTGTTTATGGGTAATTATTGCCACTCTTTAAGTTGGGGGTAGTTGTCTAACTAGCACATTTTTGGGAGTTCTCCCAAGAAGTGCTCAGGGTCCTGAGGGCCACACTTATTTATCTTCTGCTGTCTGGGTTGGATGGGCTGGAGGCTAGAACCTGGATGCCAGAGCTAGATGTAGCTGGATCTACAGCCTGGATGCTAGAGTCTGGTGTGTTCAGACCTCTCTGTGGGAGGTCCCCAGGGCCATATTTTTTTTTTTTTTTTTTTTTTTGATTTTTGGGCCACACTCGGTGACGCTCAGGGGTTACTCCTGGCTATGCGCTCAGAAGTCGCTCCTGGCTTGGGGGACCATATGGGAAACCGGGGGATCGAACTGTGGTCTGTCCTAGGCTAGCACAGGCAAGGCAGGCACCTTACCTCCAGCACCACCACCCGACCCAGAGCCATACTTGATGGATTGTGGGCTTCCAGTATTTCCTGCACTGCTTGGGGGTAAGGGAGAGTAAATTTAACTCAGAAACTTGCACATGCAAGGCATGCACCCCTGACCCTAAATTATCTCCTTGGCCTATTCTAATCTAGCTTAAACTTCATTGCAAATAGGATAGAATCAATACGTTTTTGTCATTGTTTATTTAGCTATTACAGAGAACCTGGAACATACCATTAAAATATGTTACTACTATCATGTGGGAATTAAAATATTTTTATCTCGGTAGGTTTAGACTCCTGGACAGAACATTCTGATGTTATTACTTAGGAACCATGCCATTTATTGAAAACTGTTTAACAGTAAGAGTGAGGAATTTCAGACCTGAAAGGGTCTTTTTACACTGAACTTGCTTAACTACCTATCCACCATGGAATCTTTTCATGTTGTTTCTCAGTCAGTGAAAATCTTTGTACATTTTTGTCTCCAATTGATAACGAAAAACTAGTGATGTGGCAAGGATTTAAATATCAGGTTAATGATAATGATATTTGGACCTGTCATTGATCTGAGTGACTAGGTATTGCTTTGTCAAACAATAAACTAGTAGGTACAGTTCTGCAACCTTTTTATACCCTCTTGAGAACAGTTTATCTTCCAGAAATTTGGTTACCTATTTGTTATCAAAAAAGTATGTTTGATTTGAAGGAGATGATGCAGTTAATCCTATTTCTTTAAATGGCCACATGGAGATAATGGTATGATAATGGAAGCTAGACTACTGACAACAGATCATGCACCCTAAATGCTGCTTTGTTAAACATGCAGACACATGCAATTACCTTCCTAAGTAGTATGGGATGAATTAAGCAGAGCAACCCAGGGCAGAAACACTGCCACGATGCTGTGGAGTACAGCGTCGCATAGAAGCTGATTGTTCGATAGAAAATAATTAAATTCCTCAGCCATAGAAGCATACAGAGTCATCTTTATGCACTTACATGTATAATTGACCACAAAGTTGTACGGAACATTTATATTCTGCTGGAGAGACTCTTGTCGGTACTGTTAATTATGATCTTAGTTGATTATCAAGAGCCTCTCCAAGAACTGGCTGCAGCTTTAGAAAAGATAAATTCATAGTGTCCCTGGCTAGGAATGGAAGGTGAAAGCAACAGCAAATGACTATTAGTTTATTAGCCAACTTGATTAACCATTAATTTGGAGATTTGATATTTAGGTTTAATTAAGCAGAAATAGCACGCTTTTGGGGGAAGTTCTCATTACAGTCATCCATCTATCTATCTATCTATCTATCTATCTATCTATCTATCTATCTATCTATCTATCTATCTCTATCTCTCTATCTCTCTATCTCTCTCTCTCTCTCTCTCTCTATCATCTATCTATCGGAAAATGGATTCAGGACAAAACTTAGAGGAAAGTTTTCTTGGGCCATTGGGATCTGGGTTCTTTGAGCAATAAAGGGTGGATGTTATGAGAAATGTTGAGGAATTTGCACTGGATTGGTTTCCTCATCTAAGGTGAGGATATGACCTTGTTGATACTAATGTTGATTTTGGAATCAGGAAACTTTGTTATCAGACTTTCAACAGGAACAGTATGAAGTGATTGGATCTTGTTGGTGTGCCCTACGCTTGTTCCAGCTCAATGTTCAGGGATCATCTTGGGGGTTGGGGAACTATGAAGGGTGTGAGGGAACAAACACAAATGCCCTCCACTATTCCCTCTCTGGTCCTTAGTGACTTGATCTTTTGGGATGCTGGACTAAGGAAGAATTTTGCACCCGGTTAGGATTTGTTTTTTTTTCTGTGAGGCCTAAGGAATTTAGGGGGTGAAGGACAAGACAAAAAAAGATAATAAGCTTCATATTCTGTAGTTCTGGGGAGACACCTGAATTTTAGTAAGGTTTGTGATGTTGATTGAATGGTTGGTAAAGGAAATATCAGTGTTTCTTAGGTAATGCTATAGCTTTTTATAAAGATAATAACATATTCATTCTTTTCTATAATTGGGAATGGGTTTTATATTTTATGTCTTTAGGCTGGAACTTTTAATATATTCCTCCCATTTGTGCACACTGACCAGCTATATCAGGGTTCAGGTTTCACCAGACACCTGAAGAACAAACATATGTCCTATTACTAGGTTTTTATTGCTTTGTCTTGCAGTTTGCTTGCTAATTTTCATAGCAATGTCTAGTTAAGTGTGATGATTATATGGCTACTTTAAGTCACAAAAATCAATTAATGCACAATTTATTGAAACATTTTAGGAGGAGGTTCTAGAGAAGGTTGGTTAGGAGGAGTGAATCACAAAAGGAAGCAAAATAAAAGGTGATGGCAGCTGTTATGGACAAGTTGGGGACTTAATATTTAATATTCCTATCAGAAACAACAGTTTGAATTTCAAGTAGGTCATTTACAAATACAATTTTGGAGCCCAACCCATACATATAATTGTAACTATTGATGTGGCAAAATAGCACATTTAGAGGCTTCATTTAGTTTGACCCCAAGAGACTAAAAAAAAAAAATTCAACATTTATTCAACTCTGAAATTTCTCTTTATGTTTGATTCCTCCCTTTGTTTTTTTTGTTTGTCTGTTTGTTTGTTTTGGGCTTTGTTTTTGGGCTGCACCTGCTGACGCTCAGGGTTACTCCTGGCTATGCGCTCAGAAGTCGCTCCTGGCTTGGGGACGCCGGGGGATCGAACTATGGTCTGTCCTAGGCTAGCGCTGGCAAGGCAGACACCTTACCTAGCACCACCATGCTGGCCTCTCTTCGTGTTTTTTTGTCTTTCATCTTTCCCAAACAAAAACAGGAAGATGAAACATTCTAAAACAATGAAAACCAACTTTTCCAAGAAATTTTATATCTTTTTCTTTGGAATATATACAAGTGTGACTATGTGAAGAAAAGTGAACTCTTGCCACATTCTACACTTAAGAAGTGACAGTGAGGACTTTTCTTCTGCATATGTGTCCTTGATGCTTTCCAAGTTTCTTTGTAAAGGTTATCTATAACACTGATTGTTCTGACAAAGAAGGTGCAAATTTTAGAAGCATGCTATATACACTATATTTTGAAAGATTTTTGAAAGGTTCTTTAGTATCTTCATCTCATGTCCAAATCTCTGTAGTTTGTAAATTAAAAGAAAATAGGCTAAATCTCGGCATTTCATAACCAGTCTCTTAACTCTGATGTTCTTCAGAATTGAGCAACCAGCAGAGAGCAAAACTGAATTCTTTTTCATTTTTTGCCAGTAGTGCCGAATTCATAGTTTGTCAGTAAATAATTTGGACTTCATCTACTTTTTGAATAATAAGGAATTGCTTCTTTCAATTCCAGCACAGACACTAGAAACAGTTTTTATTCAGAATACATAACTCAGGGGACCTGAGTGATAGTATAGTGGATAGAGGACACTTGCCTTACACATGGCTGAGTTGAGTCATGTTACATGGGTAATGTCCCATATGGTTTCCAGGGCCTACCAGGAGCACAGAGTCAGGAGTAACCCCTGAACACCACCAGGTGTGGCTCAAAAAAACCAAAACCAAAAAAGCCTCAAAACTGTAAGTCTAACAGGATAACTACTTTAGCCCTTACATTTATATTGCTTTAAGGTGTATGTTTATAAAAGGAAAAAAAAATACAATTTTTTTGAGCCACACCTGGTGTGGAGGTACTCAGGGAGCTTTATGTGTTGTTCGGGTTGAACCTAAGCTGTCTGTGTACCAAATGCCTTACCCTCTGTACTATGTTTTGGCTCACAATAACTGTTTTTGCATACACAAATTCTATATGCTTGAATTTAAAGAATAGTTGTTGTTCGGGTTGAACCTAAGCTGTCTGTGTACCAGGCAAATGCCTTACCCTCTGTACTATGTTTTGGCTCACAATAACTGTTTTTGCATACACAAATTCTATATGCTTGAATTTAAAGAATAGTGGATAAATCAATAATTGTCTTGAGGGCCAGAGATGTAGCACAGCAATAGGGTGTTTGCCTTGCATGTGGCCAACCCCTTTCGGACCCCAGTTCGATTCTTGGCATCCTATAGGGTCCACTGAGCCTGCCATGCATGATCTCTGAGTGCAGAGCCAGGAGTAAGCACTAAGTGCTGCTGGGAGTGACCCAAAAACCAAAAACCAAAAAAAAAAAAAAAAAAAAAAAAGGTCTTTAATTTTAATGTGGTCTCTTGTTTTGAGTAAGAAATAGCTGTGAAACTATTAGTGTATGCGTGTTTGTTAATGGGTCATTTACCGACTAATAATTTACTGCCTGGCCTTAACACAGTCACTGTCTAGGCAGTGGATACAAAACACACTGAATTCTTGGTTGTTTTGAACTTTATGTTCTAGTGAACATAAGAAAGAAGCACATAAAATAGAAATGATGCCAAATGCCGACTTGGGGAGAAAATGAAGCACTTTGCTATTTCTTTGCTTTTTTATTTTATTTTGTTTGTTTCTTGGTTGGTTTTTGGGCTACACCTGGCAGCGCTCAGGGGTTGCTCCTGGCTCTGTGCTCAGAAATTGCTCCTGGCAGGCACGGGGTGGGGGGAGGGAGAGGGCATATAGGATGCCGGGATTCGAACCACCATTGGTCCTGGATTGGCTGCTTGCAAGGTAAATGCCCTACCACTGTGTTATCTCTCTGGCTCCTATTTCTTTGATATTTTAAATAGAGTGGCCTTAGAAAACATCACTAATCAGGGTGGCATTTGAATGGCATCTGAGGGAATCTGTTAGAATACTATCTAAGGGAGAAAGAATAGCAGGGATATTACTACAGAGATAGTACAGTGGTAGGCCATTTGTTTGCTTTATATGTGACTGATCTGGGTTTAATCCTCAGCACCCCACATGGTCCCCAGAGCACTGCCAGGAGTAATTCCTGAACACAGAGCTGGCCCAGCATTGCCTTTTTTTTTTTTTTTCAACATTCTGTCTTATCTACAGATAACCAAAAATAAAACAAAAACAAATAAAAACCAGAAACAAGCAAAACATCCAACAAAACTCCAAAAATAATAACAGAATACAAAGGCCCATGAGCTTCAGGTTTTTGACCATAGGAAGTACTGTTTGGACTGTTTGGAGGAACCCAGCAGTGTTGGTCTGCAGTTGGTTTTTTGTATTGTTTTGTTGGCTCCATAGCAGTTGGACCAAGTAGATTGAGGGTGAAGTTGGTGTAGGAGAGGGGTGCATGCATGCAGGGTATGGGAGATAGTGTAGAACTTTTCTTTGCCTTGTGAAGCCATCGAAAAGTTCTGAATACAAGAATGAGGCAATTGGTATAACATTCCCCCCCCCCCTTTTTTTTTTAAGGCCATTCATTCCCAGTGGTGCTCAGGTGTTGCTCTTGGATCTCTGCTCAAGAATCACTCCTGGCTGTGATTAGGGGGCCATTTATGGTACTAGACCAGCGTCCTTGGGTCCCCTGTGGCACTTGGGTCTCCCTCATGCCTCAGTCAACTGCACTGTTTCTCCAGCCCCTTACGATTAACTTTTATTTTTGGAGGGGGCACACCCGACAATGCTCAGCGCTTCTTCCTGTAAAAGTTAAGTTTTCAGAAAGTTTTCTAGCCTGCTGTGTGGCAGGAGGACTGAAGAGAGAAGCACACAAAAAACAGGGCAAGGGTAGTTAGTGGTCTAGGTGACTTACCACTGTTGTTAGTTTTGCTGAAAATGGGATGGAACTGAAACAGAAGCTGCAGCTTGGGTGGGAACCCTGAGTGACCAGGAAAACTTCATTCCAGAGCTAACAGAGGACATCACCAATATTCGTGGATATTGATTGCTCTGTTCTTTTATCACAGAAATAACTTGAACTATCTAGACCCCAAAAGGACAATATTAGCATTCTGCTTTGTTCTTGTATTCCAGTTCCTTTTGCACTTTTCATGCATGGGGTTTTGTTCTGGAAGGGTGCAGAGGAGAGAGGTTACCCCTAAGGATGTTCAGGGTGTGTCCTGGCTCTGCAGGCAGGATCATTCCTGATGGGGCTCATAAGCAGACCCAGGTCAGCTGCTTGCAAGGGAAGGACCCTACTCCCTGGCTTGTCTGTTAAGCACTCTATGTGAGATTATTTATCTAGGTTTCCATATGATGATATATGGGATTATAATACAGTGTGCTGCTGCCACCTAATGTTTATAGCATTTCTCTTATATAATTATGGTAGTTTTAATATTGGTTTGAAACAGAATGTTAACAGATTAATTGATGCTTATTTAATTGCCTTCATGTTAGGTTTCTGGTATGGATATTTAATATAATAATTCAATTTCCTAGAAATAAGATTAGTTTTATTGGCATCTTGATTGTCGAATTGAATTTAGTTTAACAAATATTTACTTGTTGTTCTTGGCCTTGTCATCTATGCCTGCTAGATTCTGATGTTCTAATGGGCGTGGGACTTTTGTTTGCTTATTTATTTATTTTGGTGTGTTTAAAGGCAAACAAATATGTTGAGATAATTAGCAGTTAAAGGAAAAAAGCACCAGACCAAGAATAGCCCTAGGTAGATAAGACACTCAGAGACTAATAATATATTTTTTATAAGTATTTAGATTAAAATGTGAGGATTGTATCGGTGTATTCAGTTTTTATAGGTGTTTGCTAGTTAGAAACTTAAGTTAAACAATTTAAGATCTACCAGGAGTAGTGAGATAGAAATGAGACAGTTTCTAAGCTAGTGCTGGAGGAGTTATTGCGTTGTTTTGGTTTTGGCATTTGAGTCAAATGCTGCTCATTCCAGCCCTGGACTTAGGGGTCACTCCTGGCTATGCTTGAACATCAGATGGGGTGTTGGAGATCAAACCCAGGTTGGCTGTAGTCAAGCACCCTGCATACTCCAGCCCATAAAAGGTTTTTTGTATCCATCCATCCATCCATCCATCCATCCATCCATCCATCCATCCATTGTCTCTTTTAATTGGTTGCTATAAGAGAACCACTTAACTTTAGCAATGACCACTCGTTATCAACTATTGCCCTATTACTAAAATTGTTTTTCTGGATCCTTATTTATGATTGGAAAATAATGTGATCACTTGCTATCTTAAACATCTCTCTTTTCAGGTACCACTATAAAAACCTCAAAGATAGCTTTTCATGAGGGTAAAATTACTTTTTGCTTCCTTGCATTTATATGTCTGCAAGGTTTACTTACTGGTTGGTATAAAACTAGAGCGCTGCACGTACTACTTACTATGAGAAATAAGAACACTATTAATTAATCCTGAAGATAGATTTAACGTATACTTACTGAATTTCTTAGGTAACATAAGCAATGTCTTGAAACAAAACGAAGATTTGATATGTAAACTAAACTTCCTTTAGTTTGTTTTCTGGAAGAGGATAAGGTAGCAAACATAAATACAAAGAGACATTATGTCAGAGGGTGGTAAGTGCTCAAAAGCAAAATAAAATAGCTTAGAGAGAATAGAGCCTGCTGGAAAAGGGGTATGCTGTTTTGCTTTATGGGAATTTTCCTTTTCATGCTAATTTTGTTGCTAGGTGAGTTACAAAAGGCAAGTATGCTTAAGAGTGATTTAAAGGCCCTGTCTTTCTTGGAAGCTGGAGTGGTTTGGGTTAATTGATTCAACTAGTAAATCTCAGTTACCTTGTGCTGAGATATTGTCTGAATTTAAAGATAAAAAAAGACATGTTCTTTATGCTTAAGAAGTTCAAGATCATACTAAAGGAAGTTACAATTTTGGGTAGCTGTTATAGAGTCCTGATGCTTTTTAACTGAAGTATTGGTGAACATAATGAATCATTTTAGCTGTGATGTTAGGAGACCTTAGGGCAGGGAGGACCCATCAATGGTTCTCAGCCAGTGGGCTAGTGGCTCAGTTAAGGGCCTGAGGACACAAATTTGTGTGGACGCTCTGATGCTGGGGATGTTATTTTAGGGGTACCTGGTGCTGCTCCAGGGTGTCTTATTGCTGCACCCAGCATTGCTCTTGGGAACCTAACCTTGGCGGATGCATGCTTGGCATGTGTCCTAACAGCTGTTCTATTGACCCGTAAAAGCGGAACAGTTAAACATTAATACCCCCACCTCCAGCTTGGAAAAATCTTTGTGTAGAGTTGATAAATCATAATTAAGCAGCGTGGAAAATAAAAAGGGTCTTTAAAGAAAAAGAAGTGATGCTACTAGTACTAATCTCAGGGTAGATACTAGATAAAACATAAATTTGCTTTTATTCCTGCAGTTTTATGAAGTTTACTATTTTTTTTTTAAATAAAGTTTCTTAAAAATATTAGCCTGGAGGGGGCTGGGCGGTGGAGCTGGAGGTAAGGTGCCTGCCTTGCCTGCGCTAGCCTAGGATGGACCGCGGTTCGATCCCCCGGTTTCCCATATGGTCCCGCAAGCCAGGAGCGTCTTCTGAGCGAATAGCCAGGAGTAACCCCTGAGCGTCACCGGGTGTGGCCCCAAAACCAAAATAAATAAATAAATAAAATAAAGTTAGCCTGGAGATATTAACCAAAGAATAAACATAAATATCAAACCAATATATGTGGTGAATGTATAGATCAGCAGTATATGCCATCTGATGTTTTCATGAATGTAGAGCTTCTCTTTTTGCAAGAATTTGGTGCTTATGCTTATAAGTGAATCTTAGAGTAATTATTGTGGCTGTTATGAAAACTTGGTTTTGTTGTCATTTCCTACTTGTGGAGCCTCTGAGAGCTTACCTTTGCCCAGGTCACTGTAGTTTCACTGGCGTGGTTCACTTCCCTTGGAGTGGTTGCGTCTGAGACATACCAGTCCTTGTTCTGTTTCCATTAGCCTTGATTGAAGAGCAAACGTGGAACTGCACCCACACTGAAGTGATGTGGTAGCATTCGTGTATTAGGATGTTTTTCTTGAACCCAAGTATACGTTAATATTTCAAGTTCTCGTTTTTTTGAAAATAGAAGATAAACATATTGTGGGGAACTTAACTATTATGACCTAATGTGAGAAGCATTGAATTAGCTGTAAGGGACCATAATCCATTTCCTCAGTTTAAGAAATGCACAGTGGCCTCGGGGATCATTAAAAATTGTCCTGCTTAAAACACTCTAGTCACTTCTTTGCACACTGGAGGTCATTTCTAAACAACCCATTGATGTGTGGAAAAGTCTAGCTTTTGCCAGTTGCTGGTTTAACTGGTACTTGACTTGTGGGTGCCTACTCGCTGTTCTTTCTTTTGGACAATTTTTCTCTCACATCCTCTTTAGCTTGGCTGACAGCATTGAGTTTCAGAACAAGAAAATCTGTCTGTTATGATCTTTCTCCTATCATTTACTCTAGTTATCTTTTGCTGTGTGACACACCACCCCAAACATGGAAGTGTAAATGACAACTACTTCCTCATGCTCTATAGTCTTTAGGTCAAGAATTCAGACATGCCATTGTTGTGGATATGGCTTGTCTGTTCAGGCCTCACCTGGGGAAATGAGGAAAATTGAATTGGTGTTAAAATGATCTGGAGGCATCTTTACTTATCTGACTTCTTTGCAGGGATGGCCTGAGGGCTGGACTCAGCTGGGATTGCTGAGTTGGAATCCTTACAAATAGCCTCTTCTCTTAGCTCAGACTTCCTTTCAGCTCAGTGGCCTCAGGGTAGTCACAGTAATTACACCAGAACTTTCAGAGCCAGTGTTTCAGGGAAAGCTTGCCTGACCTTTTAAACCTAGCCTTTAAAATCACATACCTTCACTTTTCCTAATTGAAGCTTCACAAAAATCCTCTCTGCTTCAAGTGAGGAGATGCAACCCCAGCTTCTGATGAGAGAACTCTCATAGAATTTAAGGTCAGGTTTTAAAATTGCCATTTCATTTGGTAGTACCCCAAATCTACGTCCATTGACCTCAGTCATATATGTCATTGTCTTCATAGCATGTAACATTTATTCAGGTAATTTTGTGTGAATCAAATTGTTATTTTTTGGTATGCCTTATAACTAAAATAAGATGGAAACAGGGAGACCTGTCCTCATGCTCATTGCACAATCTTCAGTCCCTGGAGTGTTGGCTCACATGTCATAGATGATCAAAAGATATTTACAAAAGATATGAGTAAATAGGTGAATTAAAAGCTTTATAATCAGCTTGTTAGACTTGAACATAGCAAAGTTTCCTCCTCTATTATATCTAATATTTGTCACAAGATTTCCTGTATTAAGGTATAATGTTAACTACAAATTTATTTTCCAACTTTTAGTTGGTAAAGGCTTAGTATTGAACTTTTTCTTTTAAAAGTAAGTTTTTCTCACTCTCAATTACAATGATATTTACTTGAGATTGTTAGAATTAAATTTACTAATGGGGCTGGTGAGGTGGCACTAGAGGTAAAGTGTCTGCCTTGCAAGCGCTAGCCAAGGAAGGACCACGGTTCGATCCCCAGCGTCCCATATGGTCCCCCTAAGCCAGGGGCAGTTTCTGAGCACTTAGCCAGGAGTAACCCCTGATCATCAAAACTGTTGTCCCCCCCAAAAAAAAATTAAATTTACTAATGTAAAGGATTATAATGCTTTTGTTTTGT
>PVKC010031214.1:0-14408 GCA_004027635.1 Crocidura indochinensis
ATATGCTATATTCTTTATGTTGTCCTGACTTGCATCATTCTTTAGTACCTTAATTTATATATTGTCTTTTTACATTTATTGGGTTAATTTGTCAAATACAGCAACATTTCATTATTAAATATCTGGTTCAGATTTATTAATGGTTTTATAAACAAGAAACATATTGTTTATATTAAGGACCTTTCCAATCTCTTGTATAGAGTTCATTTTCCAGCTAACCAATTCTGGTCTCAGCAGCTATTATCCTGCTAGTAAAGCTTTCCATTGCATTTTTTTATTTCACCTACCAAGGTTTTTAGGCCTATTTTTTTCATTTTGGAGTTTTCTCATATCCTCTCATTATTTGCGATTCATTCAATTTGTTTATGATTTCTTGAGTTCTTTGAACATCCTCCAGATTTCCCCTCCAGTCTTTATCAGAGAGACTATATACTGGACCTTTACTTGTTTGGTCTGCACCACTCAGTGCTACCACATTGCTCTGCACTGTCACTGGGTCTTGTCTGGTTCACAGGGTGGGAGACACTCTGTAGCCTCTGGGGGGCAGGGGTAGCTCACCTACTCTGTAAATCTCACTGGATCTCCATGGATATAAAATCTGAACTTTGATAAATGCCAATTCACTAAACCAGCTGACATTTGCATTTTTCCCATGTCTTGATTCTACTTCCACACTGCTATATTCTTTAATATGTATACTTCTGCACAAGTTGAAATGAAATGCAGCTCTGTCCTAGCAACTGTCAGGACTTACGGAATCTAACCTATGTTTGCCGCTTTACATAAGGTCTGTCTATTTCTGAAAATCAGCTTGTGAAGTTTGGAGGTCATATCAGGAATGTAGCACTGAAGCTACCAAAGTAAAAATCTAAGACACCTTCTAACTCTTACAACAAAGTGTATTTTTGATCTATCTCTTCTATCTTCTAGACTTAGTAAGAGTGAGTTTTATCAATATTTATTATCCATGAAATTAACATCCTATTTGCTAACATCATAATTGATAGTGGAGGGAAAAGCTGGTGGTGCTTAGGGATTACTACTAGCTCTTGTATTCAGAGTTCTTAGAGCCATATGGAATAGAGGATCAATCCCAGGTCAGCCATGTTCAAGGCAAGAACCTACTCATTGTACTCAGCACTCCAGGCCCTGTATTTACTTATTTTAAGGGCTAATTCCTCTTTATTTTATGTAGTCAGTTAATTAGGTAACTAGGTGTGATAAAAGCATATGATTACTTGGAAATAAAAAGAGTCAGATGTGTTATCATTGTTACATGTTATTTAATCATAGGCCAGACAGCTAAGTCTGAAAGTGAAATTGTACTAAAATATTGAATAATGAAAATCTCTTAGACTATTCTGACCCTAGGAAGATACAATTTTGAGTAATTTGATCTGGAGTTAATAATACAAGAAAAGACTGAGTGGACAAAAACCACTAATTTTTGTAAGAATTTGACTTGATTTAAAAATATAATGTTGCACAAAAGAAGCTATACATATTGACTTCATATTTATAAAATCTAAAAAACTGGCAAAGTTAATGCTATTTAAGTTAAAATAAAAATGTGTATTTCAAGATCAAATTTTATCATTACTGTATAAACTTGAGTATAAGCAAACCCGAGTATAAATCACCCCCTAATTTTACCCTAAAAACTGGGAAACATTGTGAGTTGAGTATAAGCTGAGGTGGAAAATGCAGTAGCCACTGGTAAATTTTAAAAATAAAAATATATACCCAAAACAATTATAATAATTGAGGAATCTGTAGGTTAAATGTTTTCAATATTTATTGTTAAAGAAAAATTGTAAACTAGCAACAATGTCTTTAAAACTTTAAATATAGTTCAGAAAATCATAGCTTAACAGGTAATCATGCTAAATCACAAAGGTTAAAATCTTTCAGAACCGGATTCCTCTTCATTTGTATGTCCAAACAGAGCTTCAGCTTTATCTGATGTGAGGGTATCAGCATAGACATTGTCATCATCACTGAGCTCGCAGATAGCATCATCACTGCTGTGAGTCTCATACTAAGTGCAGAATATTGTGGGTAAATAGTCCAGTGGCATCCAGTTCAATTATGCTGCCCACCTCTTTGGTCAGCTGTGACTTGTGTATGAAGTCTGTCCCCTCCAGCAGACGACAGAAGATGATTGGAGACTAAGTGCATTTGATTCGATGTGTGCACACCAAATCAAAAAAACTGTATGATCAGATTGGGGTTTTCAGTCAAAATTTTGTGCTGAAAAAACTCGGCTTATACTCGAGTATATAAGTAATGTTTAAAGGATGTTTTTGCCATTTGTCTCTTGAAAGTAGGTATAAAATAGCAGTTGGCCAAAAACCTATGAAGACAGTGTTGGTCAAAAACCTAAGTAAAAACCTAAGATTTTAATCTTTCTCCATTAATTCCTTTAAAAAAAGGGGGGGTATTAAGATTCTGTGGTTTACAATGCTTTTGTCTTTGATTTATTCTCAGAAGAATTGAAAATGTGTCTTTTTTTCCCTAAAAACACATAGCAAAATAAAACAAAACAAAATCGAAATATATCTACTATAGAAACAATCACTTGCTATTAATTTCGGTACTGTGACTAAGATGCTTGCCTTACGTTCAGCCATCTTGGAACCAACCTCTCGCACCTCATACCCTTGCCCTGTCAGGAGTCAGTTCTGAGTGCAGAAACCAGGAGTATGCCCCGAGCATCAATGTGCATAACTAAATAAAAATATATAGTGCAAGATTATTATTGTTGGCACACTGACTAGATGAAATTTTCACAGGATATTATTGGCGCTTAACTATGACATTATAGTCTTCTACATCTTGTTTCTTAGATTTATTTCATTGGGATCTTCTCTCATCTGGCTGTTGCTGTGTAGAAAGGCACATGACAATAAGTTGTGGATCCAAGAATCAAACTAAACAGTAAAAATATATTTTAAAGTGCCAGAGAGATAATATAACAGGTAGGGCATTTTTTCACATGCAGCTGATCAGGGTTCTATTTTCAGGCCTAATATCAGCCCAAATATCATAAAAATAAATTTTAGGGGCTCGGTAGATAGCATGGAGGTAAGGCGTTTACCTTTTATGCAAAAGGTCATCGGTTCGAATCCCGGTGCCCCATATGGTCCCCCGACCCTGCCAGGAGCAATTTCTGAGCATGGAGCCAGGAGTAACCCCTGAGCACTGCCGGGTGTGACCCAAAAACCACACACACAAAAAAAAAGTAAAAAAAAATAAATTTTAGTAATTAATATAGTAATAATTATATTTACTATAAAGATAAGCTGAAGTTTCCATGTAACATTCACAATACTTTATGCTTGGTGCTTATATACAAATAATGTCGCAAAGAAAATTGAAAATATCTTCCCATTTTGACACTATTTTTACTTTTTTGCTATATTCATTGCAACAGTTTATTATTATTTTCTCTAGCCTCTGGTAAATTGAACACACTTAAATGAATATGTATTTGTGTATTAGTTCTATTTCTTTGTTGTTTCTACTTCTTTAAAATTTCTGCTTTGTAGCCTTTTGTGAAATGCCTGTAAAATTTTTTAATTCTAGGAAAGAAACATTGACAGAATGTTGGTGTATAGTATAAAAATGAGTATTTGGTCATTCTAATTAATTCTTAAAAGCTGTTCTTATCAATTCAATATATGTTAGATATTCAATAGACTAAAGACACAAAGATTAAAGAGCTGTAACTTGAACCCAACAGTGCCACAGTAAAGAAATGGAGAGAGGTTAGGTAATAAATATAAAATCGTGTGGAAAATGCCATGAAAGATAAGTCTATATGTATGATAGAAGTACCTTGTAAATACAAACTAACAGGCATATCAGAGTACCTGGAAAAGACTAAAAAATGTGTCAAAATATAGTTTGAAAATTTCAGAATGAAAACCAAATAACAAAATATTGTATACATGTATGTCATGCATATATATGTGAACACACATGTATATATACACAAATATATGCATGTGTATAAAAGCTACTGACTTTTGAGGAGTCAGCAGAAGTTTGTGATGTGTGGTAGCAATATTCAGAGTATGAATGCTCATCTAACAGCTTTTGTAAAATTCTAAAACTAAACAAACTGCTAAGGACTCCATAGTAAAATCTAAAGACTTCTAAAGACTTCTTTACCAGGGGCTTTTCTGTTTCATCTTTTGAATTTCTTAGGTTTAGGATACCTGTGTTTTTATTATGTAAATAGAGGCATCCTTTCTTTCATCATCTTTATTTGCTTCTCTTAGTTATTGCATTCAATTTCTAAGTGGCACAGTGAACTAATTTTAATTTTCCTTGATTAACTCAAAGTCAGCTCATTTGGTTTTCATTATACCATAACATTTCTGGATTGGTATATTATCTTATACATGTAGTTTTTCCTCATATAGCTGGAAATATGGAAGGGTATAATCTGAAGGGGATAATATATAAGGGGATAATCTGAACCATATAATGAAATTTTAATGACCTTACCAGATTTCTGTCTACTGTTTGGAATTCTACAATGTCTACTAAATGTCTTTTACATCTATTTACTAAAGGTAGATTCTTTAAAACTTTTTCTATGTATGTCATATTTTTTTAATTTAGTGATACTTTCTTCCAACTCTAGATAAAAGCTCATTTGATCTTTCAGTTCTCTGTGAACCTCCCTTTAATCTTTATAAATTATGATGGCTTGTATTGTTTGGTTTACTTTTCTTTTAGCATTTTATCCAGTCTCTATGAATAGCAGAGCTTTCCAGGAAATGCAACAGTCCAGTCCTAGTGGTAATGTAGAACAAGTTTATTTTGGTTTATAATTTCTTTCATAGTGATTATTTTAGATAATATAGCTACTGTTATAGGAAAAACTTTATAAAGATATATACATAAAATATATTAATTTAAGTATTTTTTATTAAATAAGATATTAAAGATCTCTGATGATCCCCCATTGCAAACATTTTCTATATTACTTTGGGAATTTATGAAAACATTTTGCTTTACCTTCATTTTCTTTGTTAAACCAAAAAATAAAAGCAATCATATATGAATTCCAAACAAAAATGTCTGTCTTTGTGTTTAGACATGTGATTCTCTTACACATTGTAAGTGTACAACATGCACAACTAAAATCAACAGAGGTCTGAGACAAGATAGACAAAAGTATTATGTATCAGAAAGAGTATTATGATAATTGGAAAATTGTTAGAATCAGACATACAAGTCTAGGAGAAGTAGCACATTAAACATTTCAACAAATAATAATCACCCTCTTTCTTGTTATAGTTTAAACTTCTGTTCCTCAAGTTTGTATTTTCTTATAGTTTTACTTCATTTTTAATATTTTCTGCTAACAATTATTAATCCCTAAGTATACTCAATTTAGGTAGTTCTGTTTAAATAAAACTACTGTAACAGCATACATCTGGCTAAAATTATTTTTCAGGTAATTGTAGTCTTGTAGAGCATTTATTAAAATTCATATGTAGAGAGTACATGCTCCCAATATCAATGTTGATATTATTTTTAATTTCTTATTATATTTACTTTTATTTTCCATTATATTGATAGATAAAAAGGACTATTACTTATATCAAATTCCAAATACCAAAAGAAAACAGGAAATGTATTATTTTAATGATATTATTGACTTTTCTGTGTAGCATAATACATAATGTCAAGCAGTAACAGGACTTATTTATAAAGATATCCATAGAAATACATTACTAAATTTTTATGTATCTGATAAGATAAATTTATATGACTGGAAAAATGGTGCAAAAAAGATAAAATAAACATTCCATAAGGAGAGGAAGAACTCTCTTAGGAACAATATAAGGTGTTAAAGGCTACAGTGCCTGAGAAAAATTTTCGCTGAAAATAATAGAAATTGATCTGACCATGGTGAAGACTTGTCAAAGGGAAGAAACTGCAAATTACTTCTATAGTTTCATCCCTAGTGGACTTTTAATACAGAGCAGATAACACAGAGCAAAATATATTCACATGAACAACAGTAAGCTGGCAGAAAGATTGAATGTGAAACCTCTTAGGTCATTTTCATTATTATTCATCAGTTTTTAAAAATGCATTTGATATCTTAGAAGGTCTAGGGTTTTATGAACACATTTTTCTGCCATGTTTAAAGCCAAAAAAATGTTCAGAAAATAAAAGGTCTTTTAAAAAAATTACACCCTGAAAGCAATTCCAACCATTTCCTTAACAAGTTGAACATTTAGAAATGTCTTCTAATACAAATTAATAGAGTTTTCTAAGATTTATGTGGTATTAAGAAATTTCTGATTCCAGAATCATAAGTCTGGGGTTTAGCGCTTAAGGCCTTTAAAAGCATATTTCCAAATTACATTGTGGGAACAATTTAACTTCCAACTCTGCAACCTAGCAAATCCCCAAAACAATACTACTCTCTCTTTCTGTGTTGACATAATATACCTTCTGAATTTTAATCAGGTACTCCTATGAAGTTCAGCATATGTCCATACATCTAGTCTCAGCCAACTTACTTTTCCTGCACTCTCTGACACCTATCTTATTCCTCTATATAAGTTCATAGAGACTTCCATTAAAGTCGTTTTCTGTGTTTTACTTATATGTCACTTAATTTATTTTTGTCATGTAAATGATTTCTTCACATGTAAATCTTTTATGCTTAGGGATGAATGAAATTATTGAAGGAGTGGGGTTAAAACACACATATTAAGTTGTATATTTTTCAGTCAGGGAAGGAGTTAGGTTTTACTCATTACTATGTAAAAATGTAAAATATTTACTATAACCCAATTTTTATTTGCATGTGTTAATATATTTTTAAAACATGATACACCAATCTTATCTAAATTGCATATGACTTTTTCTTTCAATAGTAATATATTTGAGAAGTGGAATAAAAACTATTTGGCGTACAAAGGCAAAAGAAATTACTATTTTGTTTATAGAGTAATTTTATACATTTCTACTCTATAAATATAATGAACTTGAGGACATTTATAATGTCTTAATCTATTTCTATTACTTCCTGTTCATGTCTTTGAGAAAAATGCTCAAACTGTGGAGAATGAAATTAGAAATAATTATATTTTCTTACAACAAATATAATCTTCCATTTTAACGCTCCTGCTTATAGTTATCAACACATAATCACTCTTTAAATTATAAAAATGTATCACTATTTTATATTTGTAAACCAAAGCAGGAAAATATTTTTTAAATTGTAGCCAGTATCTTCTATAATGTAGTTTGTAGATTATAGAATATAAATTTAAGTAAATTTAGATTAAGTTGCTGATATATAGTTTACTTATATATACAATATGTTACATTTATTTTGGGGGATTAAAATGGGACATTATTCTATTTGTGCATTGATGGCATTAACTAATAACATGTACATACATTTAACATACATTTAACACACACTTCAATTTTGCAAGGACTCAGTCACTGTTCTAGGCACTGGTGACAGAAGGAAAATGTATCCTCTTATTGATGATTTAGCAAATTATCATAAACTTAAAGGTTTCGGAACATAAATTTATTATATATTTCCTTAAGTGTGAAGTACATTATGGATTTCAATGAGCTAAAAATCAAGTGTCAGCAGATTTGTGTTCCTATGGGGGACTCTGAGAGAAAATAAATTTCCTTACCAATTCTAACTTTTAAAGTCACCCACATCCCTTAGTTTATGAATTCATTCCTTGACCTTCAAAACCAGCAACGCTGGGCTAACTCCTCTCACACTTGCATCTTTTTGATCTTCATTTAAAGGTCTGGAAAATCCAATATTTCTCTGTCTTAAAGTTTTGCTGATGAGCTAATTAAATTCAATCTTCTATTTTAATTACCCTTCACCATGTAATATAACATATTTCTAGGGATTAGGATATAGGCATCTTTTTAAAGGAGTGATGTGCCAATGTTATGCATATGAAGTAGTCAAGACAAAATATCCTTACATTAGTGGAAATTGTATTTTAATGTAAAAAAATCAACAAACTTAGAATGTCAACATTTTGAAAGAATAGACACTTATTTGAACAGAAGATAAGTAGAAGAGATTGATGAGACTGATAGGCATTTAGGAGTAATAAAAAAGAATTAATCTACTAATGTTACTCAAGACTGCAATTACATGTTTTATGTTCTAAATTATTTTTATAATGGCTTTACTTTATTTTTTTCTACTATTATTTCAAAGTAGCACTGAGCCAAAGGAACAGGAGAATTATTTTCATCTATATACTCAGAGATTTCTTTAGAAAAACAATTATATAAAAGACAAGCCAATAAAAATATCCATAGTCTCTACAATTACTTCTCCACTTTTACCCAAGATATTTTTTATGCTTTTGCAGCTGAACAAGAGTCGTGGATAAAATATCAACAGGTAAAGTATGTTTCCTCTAAGGAAAAAAATTGCAAAGCAACTTAAAAAATTGTGTCTGAATGACCTATATAATTACTCTTTTTTTTTTTTTTTGGTTTTTGGGCCACACCCAGCTGTGCTCAGGGGTTATTCCTGGCTGTCTGCTTAGAAATAGCTCCTGGCAGGCACGGGGGACCATATGGGATACCGGGATTCGAACCAACCACCTTTGGTCCTGGATCAGCTGCTTGCAAGGCAAACGCCACTGTGCTATCTCTCCGGGCCCAATTACTTTATCTTTAATATCATTTCTTAGAAAAAGAAAATAGTACTGAAGAAACTGGTTCCTTAATATATTTAGAAAGAAACTTTCAAAATTTTATTCATATTTCTAGTTGAGTTATTCTACTGATTTTAAGTAAAATCAGATATAACTAATAAAAATCTATTAAAACATTTAATAACTTTCTGAAACTTATTCAAGCCTGTAGCTCCATCTTCACTTTCTTCTATCCTATTATGTGCAATATCATGTTGTATTTTAAAAATTCCAAACTTCTGAAAAAGTCTTTAGCATTAAAAACTAATTTCCGGGGGCCGGGCGGTGGCGCTGCAGGTAAGGTGCCTGCCTTACCTCGCTAGTCTTGGACAGACCACGGTTCGATCCCCCGGTTCCCATATGGTCCCCGGTGCCTGCCAGGAGCGACTTCTGAGCGCATAGCCAGGAGTAACCCCTGAGCGTCACTGGGTGTGGCCCAAAAACCAAAAAAAAAAAAAAACTAATTTCCATAAAAAGAACAATGGATTTTGTAGTGTTTCTACTTAGTAAAGATTAGGGCACATAATGTAAATATAATAGATGAGCTGAGTAAGTGAGTGAGTATTATTTCTAGGACAATATTCACTAACACTCTCTTGTTTCTTAAATATTTAATTGAATTACATTAAAACATTGGGTGACTTCTTTATTCTTAGTGTTCAGCCAACTCAATCATTTTCAATATTTAGATCCCAAAGCATTATATCTCTTATGTGTTGTCTATTGGTCAAGTACTCCAAAAAATCCTGAGTAATATGTGCACCATATCTCTTAATTAGATTTTCCTTTGCTTTGATATATATCAATTTTGAGAATATCAATTAATGTGAATAATCAGCAAGAAATAAATTTTATAGTATTGGGTAGTATCACTTGAACAAAAAGGTAACATGTAAATCTCTTAGAAATGGTTGTGCTATATGTTAATTTTGCATAGAAGTAAATATGAGGACTGCATGCAACTTAGAATTTACAGAGCTCACTTTAGAAAGCTGAGGTACAAATCCTCTTTATTGTAAGGTATAGCCAATCCAACAAAACTCATCAATTTAAAGTTACAAAAATGACATACATTTGTCCTACTTGATGGATTTAATTTTGGAACTCTATATACACACAATACACCATACTCTAATAAACTAAATAACTTGTAAACAGACAAAACTAATGGCCAGAGAGATAGCATGGAGGTAGGACATTTGTCTTGCATTCAGGATGGTGGTTCAAATCCTGGCATCTCATATTAAATTTAATATTCTATTCTAAATGTAGATAAATAACAGTATAACTATCTAAATAAAATTATTTTTAAATATTGTATTTTAACAGGTTTGTTTTAATTTAAAGAGGATTTTTAACTCCAGACTCAGTTTTCAAAAGGCTGTATTTGGATTTTATCAGACCTTAATCGTGTCTTTATTACTAGTTTAGGTGCTATTCTTTGGACTTGAATTGATCGCCCCATTCAATTTCAGGATAAGCATTTTTTTGGGACATAGAGTGAATTTTGCCTCCTGTTGCCTTGAGGACATTCATCAGAAACAGCATGTTGCACTTGATAGAGATCCCCTTAATGAAAAGGTTAACAACAAAGAACAAATTAAGTTTTGGTAACAATCAATGCTACCATACAATGGATTTTACCAGTTCCTTCACTTTCCCATTCTCTTTTGCATTGTTCTTTAGCTACAGCTTCTCTTCATGGACTGCAATTCATTTAAAGAACCACTATGGTGGAAGCCAGCTCATCTTAATTAAACCAGAGACTTAGCTCATCTAGAATTCTACTGGCTATGTTATTCAACTAAGAGCTGTAATCACAATTTAAACCTGAAAATAAAAAGCTATTATAGAATATACCAGCCCTTGTGTTCAAGGACAAAACCTAACTATGAAAAACTTGTTAGCTTGCTCAATTAATTTTTAATATATAATAAATTGTATCAAGAAATTAATCTTATCTTATAAATATATACTTGAAGTTTATATGATTGGTTATGTTCTTTTACTTAGACATGAAATGCTACATTATGAATCCACATAGAAAAGCTAAATTATTTGTGATTAAACCTTTTCATTGATATTAAATTCATTAACTAACTAAGTTGTTCTTTTCATAATGCATAAAATCATGTTCATATCATCAGTATTATTATAGCATGTTCTAAAGTTGATATAGCAGCTAGGGTAACCACACTAATTTAAAATGGAAAAACTTAGTTCAGTTTCTCAGAGTGGTTTTACAAGTTGAAAACTAGCTATTTAACAAGAAAGAGTATTTTTGCCACAAACACATTTAGTATCACTCTGCATTATAAACTGTTAGCTGTTATTCTGCCCAAGTTGCTACATAAAAATAAAATAATACCATAAGAGTTTTGAATATATTTGTATATGTAAGAAACTATGAATAAAATCATAAAATTTAGACTCCAGAAGGACAGTAGTTACTTGTCTTGCAAGTATAACCTTAGTTTTCTCCCTACCATTGCATATGGTTCCATGTGTACTTTCAGGATTCACACCTAAGCACAGAACTGGAAAAAAACATATGAAAGCAGCTGGTTGTGAGTCATACCTCTTCCCCCAAAATCATAAAATCCAACTTCTTACTTTAATAAGTAGAATGAGCACATGAACTGAAAAAAAAAACAATTAAAATAGTTACACTCAAAAAATGTTATCAGGTACAGAGAGATATTATAGGGACAAGGTGCTTGCATTGAATATGATCTACCCAAGCTTGATCCCTGGCACTTAATTTGGTCTCCTGAGCAATTCTAGGTGTGATCCTAGAACACAGAATAGAAGTCTGCCCTGAGAACTCAGTTGTAGCCCAAACTCTAGCCTGATTATCATAATTATTTTAAGCATACACTAAACTGTGTAAATACTAGAATTATATGACTCCTGGGACCAGAGCGATAGCGCAGCAGGTAGGACATTTGCTTTGCACGTGGCTGACCCGGGTTCAAACATGGGCAACCCATATGGTCTCCGAGCCTGTCAGGAGTGTTTTCTGAGCTCAGAGTCAGGAGTAACCCCAGAACGCTGCAGATATAACCGCCAAACAAACAAACAAAATAAATAAATAGAATTACATGACTGAATGACACATTTAGGCATAGGAATAGCAACTGTTACCTGAGAATTCAGTTTATGATTCATATTTCCTTTTCAACTCAAAGAGCCAATTTAGGATTATCCAACGATAAAATATTTTTAAAGTATTCATATGCCTAGATGGATCATATCATAGGAATATCGTAGAAAAAAAGCAGGAGAAAAAATCACAAGAAAAGGCTAAGTGAACACAGAACTTATAAAATATGTTTCATTGAGTCTTCAGAAAACTTAATTTTGTCTGGGGTCAGAGTTGTCTTACTTTCTTCCATTTCTTAAATGGGAAATAGAATAATTTTTCTTTTGCACATAAATATTCTGAGTGTAGGTCATTTGTATAATAGTTTCCATTAAGATTCTTTCATTATTTCTTTCTGCTTGATTTTCATATGTGTGTTAACATTACCATAAAAGCTCTACTAAATTAAAATATTGTTACAGCTAAATGTTACAGGTGTTACATTATAATTCATGATAAAAGGTTATTCATTAGCTAAAGGTTCTGTTAGCACAAACTGTGTGCCTTCGTGACTAAGAAGTAACGACATTTTTTTGGTTTGATAATAGGGAGATAATTTGTTCATTTTCTTGAATGTTAGCCTTGACAAAATTGTAAAGAATATGGTGACATTGTCATAACTAGTCTAATTAAATTAAAGGACAGAAAAGTATACTTGAATCTAGTCTGTAATCACAAAGTAAGAAAAACTGTGTTTGAGAGCTATCTTCAGTGTCTTATATGTTATTAAGAGAATAACTGGTTCTTTCTGAACCAGTTTATTGTTAAGCAGAGGATAACTATTGAAACCAATAAAATATAACGTAGTGCTCAAAGATAACAGCACATATTATCCTGCATTTATGCATTTTGAAGTATAAAGAATACTTTAATAATCTTTTTCCAGAATGAAAGCTTCAATTTGCTTTGCCTCTAAGTATATGTGGACATTTGCCCTCAATCAAAATGGAGACTCAGGTTTTATATGTGTCTCTATATATTCATGTACAATCCTTGATAAAATTATAATTTTTCATTATATGAATTTACAATTTAAAATTACTTTATTTGATATAGTATTAGTTTGCAAGAATTCATATGTTTTAGGGATACAATTACATATCCTTTTAAATATATGTTGCTACACCACACCCATTGTCATATCAATAGCTGTTCTCAATAATTATCTTTTTTTTTTTTTTTGGTTTTTGGGCCACACCCAGTGATGCTCAGGGGTTACTCCTGGCTAGTCGCTCAGAAGTCGCTCCTGGCTTGGGGGACCATATGGGGAACCGGGGGATCGAACCGCGGTCCATCCTAGGTTAGCGCAGGCAAGGCAGACACCTTACCTACAGCGCCACTGCCCTGCCCCCCTCAATAATTATCTCAATTAATAAATACTTCTTTCCAATTTCAAAATTTCTCACTTTTTTCCTTCTTGTACTCTCTATTCCGCAGTTAAAGTTTCCTTTGCCTACTGGATATTGTCTATTGTTCTGTCTAAATCTACATGTGAATGAAAAGTCATAGATTATCTCTGCATTTTGTTTACATTAACATGGACTCTTCTACATTAATTAATATTGCTGCAAGGGTGAGATTTCATCTTTTGTTCTACTGCATTCTATTGCAGTATCTATGCACATAGATATATCTTATTCATTAACTATCCAAATGCTATAATATTTTATATTTTGACTATTATAAACAACACTATAATGAATATTGTGCACATATATTTTAATTAATGTTTTATATTCTTTGGCAGATATCTAAGCTTTCTGAATTATATGATTTTCTGTTTTTATCATTTTGGGATGTTTACATGCCATTTCTTTTTTTCTTTATTTAAACATCTTGATTACATATATAATTGTGATTAGGTTTTAGTCATGTAAAGAACACCCCTTTCACCAGTGCAACATTTCCACCACCAATGTCCAAATCTCCCACCATTCCACTCCACCCCCACCTGTACTCCAAGCAGGCTTTCCAGTTCCCTCATTCATTCATATGATTATGGTAGTTCTCTGTGTAGTTATTTCTATAACTTCACTCACCACTCTTTGTGGTGGGCTTCATGAAGTGAGCTAGAAGTTCCAGCCCTCCTCTCATTGTCTCTATTGATTGTTGCAAAAATGACTTTTATTTTTCTTAAAACCCATAGATGAGTGAGACTATGCTGCGTCTCTCTCTCTCCCTCTGACTTATTTTACTCAACATGATAGATTCCATGTACATCCACGTATAGGAAAATTTCATGATTTGATCTCTCCTGATGGCTGCATAATATTCCATTGTGTATATGTACCACAGTTTCCTCAGCCATTCGTCTGTTGAAGGACATCTTGGTTGTTTCCAGAACCTGGCTATTGTGAATAGTTCTGCAATAAATATATAAAAATAAATATATAAATAAATATAGGTGTGAGAAAGGGATTTTTGTATTGTATTTTTGTGTTCTTAGGGTATATCCCTAGGAGTGGAATAGCTGGGTCGAATGGGAGCTCAATTTCCAGATTTTGGAGGAATCTCCATATCACTTTCCATAGAGTTTG
>PVKC010031216.1:0-14592 GCA_004027635.1 Crocidura indochinensis
GAACTTCGTAAAGTGGCTTCAGTATTTTACATATTGGTCACACCCATGTTAAATCCTCTAATCTACTCTTTAAGAAACAAAGAAGTCAAACAAGCTTTGAGAAAAATTCTGTGGAAAAAACCAGCTTTATCTTAATTCTACATTTTTGTGGTTTCTATATTAGTGTTCCAATTGAATCACTAAAGAATCTTCTAATTTGGCTATCTAATTGGTTAATTCTCTCATTAAAGGCTGTGTATGAATTCACTCCTCTTTAAGAGCAGTGTTATATATCATGAGAAGTGACATAAATTGTAGGCATTCTACATATTGGCATATACTTTTTCACTTTTTATAGACATGACTTTATGATATAAGGGAAATATTTTCTCCCCTTAATTTTATTTAGTCGATGATCAGAAAATAGTGTTTAAGATATTAAGCTTAATATATGGAATTCTTAGGGAAGGAGCAATCAATTCAATGCAGATTGATCTTGATATGGAATGTTTAATTCTGTTTTATAAAATTTATCATACTTATCTGAATTTGTGCCTTGTTGAACAAAAATCATAAGATTTCCTTTAGTTGGTTCCATGAGTTTATTAGAAGTATTTATTCATTTGCTAGTATTTGGTTTCATTTTATTACTTCTTTCTAATATTGATAGTTTTACATTACTAACTATCAAATATTTGGAAAAGATTTTATTACATGTAGTCTTCTAAACAATGACTACTCAAATACAAAAAGAGATTATACTTTTGTGTGTGCATGGTCTTGGGTCATATCTAATAGTGTTGAGCAATCACTCCTGGAGGTTCTCAGAAATATTTAATAATATTGGGGATTTATTCAGGTCTGCTGCAGGCAGACAAAGTGTCTTCCCATCTAATCTTTTGGTCCTGGGTCTTATTTCTAAGGAAACAAAAGTTACATAGGAAGATTTATACCAATTGTTGCTGTTATTTTGTTTTCTTTTATATTTGTTATTTTTATATATAACATTTATATTTGCTTTGTATTTGATATTTAAAATGAATGAAATATTTTATATGCCTGATCTTTATTGAATTGGAGACCTTTATGAACTATTTACATTTTCAAGTTATTTTTGTAATATATAGTAATAGATAGCATAATTATATTATCTATTAGTATATATAGTAACTATAGTAATATATAGTGATAATATTCTAAATTAAGTTTTTTGTTTTTAAATGTTAATTGTTGGTATAAAGCATGTTACCAAATATGATAAAACCAACAGAAAAATTGCATTGGAGAATAATCAAGGATTTTTTTTTTCTGGCCACACCCGTTTGATGCTCAGTGGTTATTCCTGGCTAAGCTCTCGGAAAATGCACCTGGCTTGCTTGGGGGGACCATATGGGACGCTGGGGGATCGAACCATGGTCCTTCCATGGCTAGCGCTTGCAAGGCAGACATCTTACCTCGAGCGCCACCTCACTGGTCCCTCATGGATGTTTTTATAACTATTTCTTGTATTTTGTTACAAAATTATGACATTAATGAGAAGATATTGAAGGTAGAAGTGACAGATTGTAAATGATATACTGTTTTGTTTCTCTGCATACCTCAGAAGGAAGAGGGCTTTCAAGTATTTTTTCTCCATTGTCTTTGAGTATTATTACCATACAGTCTTTTATTTTTCTTAAATACTACTGATGAGTGAAACTATTCTGTGTCTTTCTCTCTCTGTCTTATATCCCTCAGTATAATAGTTTTTAAAATTTTTCTGATGCATTGTACTTAACACAATATCTTCCATTTTCATCCAAGTTACAGTAAACTGCAACGTTTCATCTTTTCTTACAGTTGCTGCATAATATCAATTGTTTATATATCACAATATCTCTGTCCATTAACTTTTCTTTGATATTGGGCTATTTCCATATGCTGGTTATTATATTAAGGACTGTAGTGAACATAGGTTTACATAAGTATTTTTTAACTTAATATTTAAAAAGATTGCCTTGTTTAGAAGATAGATGTCAAGATCATCTAATGAGAACAAAGCCAGGGAATCGTCAGTGTCAAATGAGAACAAATGTTTTATCCTAGATTACAAATGAAAATGCAAAACAAGGCATGGGAGGGTGAGGGTAGACATGAAAAGGGTGATGGAAAGAACATAAGGATACTGGTTGAGGATCTTGGGAGCTTAGGAGATAGAAAGGTACGGTAACCATCTATATTAAATCCATAAATGTAATGGTACTTAAACTATAATAATTTAATAAAGTTAAAGAAACTGAAACAAACCTTATCATTTGTTCTGCATTTATTTACTTGCATAACATAAGAATGTGTCCATATAGTAAATCATTTAGTAAATATACTAGTTATCATAGAGTACACATTTCCTTGCAAAAAAATGAGTACTAAGCACATCCTATATTTTTCTCCCAGGAAAATAATTTTTGTTCTATTATTAATGTGCATCTCGAAATCAAATGAATTTTCTATATTAATTAATGTTTTTAATAAATCAATTATTATGATTTTATTATTTTTGGCATTTTGACTTCAAGTTTCATCTTTATTTGCTTAATAGGCTAAATGAGAGTAAGTTTGTAAATTTTTGTGTGTATGTGTGTCAACTTTGTTTATACCAGGGTTGAAGGAGAACAGGAGTGATAATATAGTGTGAAGGATGCATGCTTTGAACATGGCTAACTCAAGTTCAATCCCAGCATCCCATTCACTATCTTGATCCTGCCAGGAATAATTCTTAGTGCAGGAGCTAGAAGGAACCCTGAAATATCAACAGTTATGACTTAAAAAAAGAGAGAGGAACAGAAAGATAGAGAATATTTAGCTTGGTTTTGTAGGCTTATTAGTGCCTTAGATAGAGATGCAGTGGTGAACTGAACTGATAGTGGTAAGGTCACCTGCTCATACAGAGATATTCATAGAAGCTCATAGATACCTGTTGTAGTGCTTCAGAAATCATGCCAAGGAGATATCTCAGGAACATATTCTCCCTCTACTATAGACTGCAGAAGAGAATAAGAGTGGCAAAGCCTGTCTTAGGTTGTTGCTGCAGACAGACAGCAAACTTTTTTTTGGGGGGGGTCACACCCAGCAGTGCTCAGGGGTTACTCCTGGCTCCATGCTCAGAAATTGCTCCTGGCAGGCACAGGGGACCATATGGGGCACCGGGATTTGAACTGATGACCTTTTGCATGAAAGGCAAACGCCTTACCTCCATGCTATCTCACGGGCCCCAGCAAACTTAACCGTCATTGGCAGAACCACAGCCTGGGTCTTTCCGAGAGGCCCGTGAGGGCAAGTCTCTGGAAACCCTCTATATGCAGCTCACCTTCATCAGTTTGGTCCTGCTCTGAAGCATTCAGCTTACTGTAGTGCACAGCCACTTGCTTGGCACTGATAGAATCAACTTGCTGCTTAATAAAGTCGGTCAACTTACGAAACACCCATGGGCCAAAGGAAATGAGCAAAAGAAGGCCAATTATGGGTCCCAACATACTGGGCAACAAGGTGGAGAGCCATGGGGAGGTTGCAAACCAGTTTTTGTACCAGGCTTCCTCTTTGCCTAAACCTCTTTTTGTCTCTTCCTAGCTATTTTCTACTCTGTATATGCTGTCTTTTACCAGACCCAGTTTACCTTTAAAAACACAACATTTCTCATGGAGGGCAGCACACAGACCTCTTCTTTCAAAAACAAGAGATCCAAACCCCGCCCATTTTGCAATACATGTCAGCAAGAGAGCCCACAGTTTGTTGGAGATAGTTAAGTCCCATTTTCAACTCTTCTACATCCCGAACAACAGTTTGTGTTAAGGCAGATATTTGGCCCTGGGTATGCACTAGGGAGTAGATTCCAGTTCTAGTGCCAGCAGTAGCAAAAAGGAGGAGCCAAAAAGGGGGCTCAAAATTCAAAAGGTGAAGGAAAAGAGTTATTATCAGCACAGTCTTCAGGCAGTTTTGCATTTGCATGGTCAGCATCTAAAAGAGAAAGAACATGGCTCTCAGGGATATCTTCCCTGGGTGGGTTTAATTAGATAAAGGTCAAGCTGTTCCTTAAGGTCTCGTTCTCATAAATTAGCAGGAAGTTCAGGGATTATATAGGGACATATAACACCATGATCTCCCTCTTCATCAACACACGCGAGATCGAGAGAGTTTTGCAGAACCTTTTTAATTGTTCCAGCTACTCCCGTGACACTGTCAAGGATTGAGAGGGCAAGCCACTCCTGGTGCCAATCTTGGGGGCTAGTGCAGGTGGTGTCTGCCCCAGAGTCAAGGAGCCCTGCAAAGGGTTTTCCCTCTAAAAAAATTGTAAGGGGCAGCCCGGGCCTCAGGTGGGGTTTGGCCTGCGGGGGTGCCAGGAGTGGATTAGACCTCTGGGAGGCAAGACTGGCAACACCAGGACTTCTGGAGGTCTCCTCCATATATTGAGCGACCATTTTTAAGAGTCCTAATTTAACTGGGTCATTGTTAGCATCAGAAATAAAAAAAAAAAAGAAAAAGAAAGAAATAATGTCGCGTAAGAGACCACAATAAGAAAAGATGGTTTCCTGCTGTGCTGCTCTACCATGTTTGTCAAAGTATGCGGACAATTCCCTACCCAATTTGTTCCAAGTATTCACATTTATTTGGGGACGTGTTAAGATAAACCACGGACACACTTCCTTAATAAAACCAAAAAAAAATCTAGCTAAATCCTTTTTCTTAATTCTGATATGTCTGTCCTGTAATGTTCTTGGCTTCTTTTAAGAAAGTCACCTCCTTAGAAAATTGAGCCCCATTCTGGCGGGCTATCAGATGGCCGATTTAAGTCGACTGCACCATAGTCTTCAAAATAAAGACTGACCTGATGTCTGACGAGCAGGCTCTCGAGATGTGCTCCATGTCAATGCCTTACGGTTTAAATCCGTGCTTTGAGCCCCACGCTGGGTGCCACCTGCGACCACCCAGACCTGCCCACAGGGATGGGGTCACCAGTTATTCGTGGGTCACGAAGAGGACTTAACCTGTAAAAGAATTGGGGAGGGGGACAAACAGGACTCAAGACAAGATTCTGATCAAGAGCCGTTTATTGCAAAGTTCACAGAGCTTATATAGTGCCAAGCCACAAAGAGTCAGGGAGTGGGCCTGCGGAAAGAAATGTGTATGTATCAGATAACATGAAGGCATTTACCATTAAAACATTTACAATTACCCAATGTGCTTGCTAAACATAAAGTTAAATCTAGATCTAACTTATGCTTGAAAGGTCAATAGGAGCAAGACTGGCAACATAGTTTAGCAAACCTCCTTAGGCATCCTGTTTGGCAGCACAATTTGTGTTAACTTTGTCTTGTGTTTTACTCATTTCCTAAGCCACAGGGTGGAGGTGGGGCTTCTAGGGCAGATATACCAGGAAGTTCTGCAAAGCAGCAGCAGAAGCAGGTGTGGAGCTGTCAGGTCCCTGACACATATATTTATTACATTGAATTATCTCCCCAACTTTTATCTTAAGGTAAAAAAAATTATGGATAAATGCACCTACTTTTGCTCCACTGCCACACTTCTTTTTTACTTACATCATGGTCAATTTCTCAGAAAAATTGAGTCAGGTTTATAAAAGTTACTCCATGCAATATAAATTGGGAAACATGAATTACAGAAAGCATACTAGTTCAACTGAAGTTTATACAAAAGGGCACTGGTAAAGAAAATATTGTTTGTTTTTCTTTGGGGAAGGATTAACCCTGCAGTACTCAGGGCTTACTACTAATACTCCATTTAGCGATCACTCCTGCAGGGCTCAGGATTTATATGAAGTGCCAGTAATTGAATACAGGTCTACCAAATGTAAGATAAGTGCCCAACCCACTGCACTATCTCTCTGGCCCTAAGGGAAACATTCCAAATACAAATAATTTTCAGTTGCACAAATTGTTGCTTTTATTATTTGGAGTATGATCTGGGTGACTAACTGTGACTGAAGGACAGTGGTTTAACTAAAAAACAAGGAACTCAGAAATAATGATATTGAAGAATATATAAAGTTGTCTGTAGGTAAAAATCTTTGAATCATAAAAGAAACGAGACAAATATTTTGGATGGTCATCAATAATATATCCTTTGTTTTATAGTAATTCAAAGCTCTGATCCTCATGGACCTAGATTCTTCAGTTTCAATAACTTAACAACTATTTAACATGAGATGTGAAAAACATTGATGCTGCAATCATTTGAGAAAGTATTGTACCTGTTATGCTGAGTCTGAATTCATAATGAATTACATTTGATATTTTGTGAGATATCAGAGACTAGACTCAATACCTCTATGTATTTGTCCAATATCATATACTTGCTTTAATAAGATCCAATCTGGTGCCAGAGCAACAATACACAGAGTAGCACACATTTCAGAGTAGGGATTATTCCCCAGCACCCCAAATGATTCCCTAGACCACCAAGAGTGATATCTGAGGAGAGAGCCAGGGCAAAGCCCTTGTGGGTATGTGCCACAAAAGAAAATTTTATTTTAAAATTAAATCATCAAAACTTCCAAGAAAGTAGGAGAAAATATGGCTCAAAATTGAAACCTTATCTTAACTTTGAATAATTAAAATAATGCCAGAAATTGGGGCTAGAGAAATAGCATGAAGATAAGGTGTTTGTATTAAGTGCAGTGGAAAGTGGTTCAAATCCCAGCATCCCATATGGTCTGGGTGCCTGCCAAGGGTGATTTCTGAGAGCAGTCAGGAGTAACTCCTGAGCACTGCTGGGTGTGACCCCTGAACCAAACATAAATAAATAAAATAATGCCAGAAATTATCTATTTAGAAAATTTACTATGTCTATTGTCCAGGTACATACAATAACAACTTTATGTTCACAGATACTATGAATCCATTTTCAGAATTCTAATTTAAAATAAGAAAGTAATTCTGTAAATATGGTGCTAGTGATTATTCCTGTATAGCTATTTCACCTTACCTATAGAATAAATTTTGTGTGGTAGTTTGAAATTTACTTGATAGTACTTAGTAATTGCTCCTCCTATTTCTGTAATAAGGGTCACTCTTTTAATTCTCAAAGGACACTATGTAGTGCTGGGGAATGAACTAGGGTTGATTGAATTCAATGCAAGCACATTAGCCTTTGTACACTTTCTTTCTTTCTCTATTCCCCTACAAATAACTTTAAAGAATTATTATTGCATTTTACTGATGCCACTTTATGAAGCATTATTATTGTTCTTTTAAATTTAATCTTTTTTTGGTATTTGTATGCTTATATAACTGTTTTAGAGTTTTTATTTTTAGAAATGTTTCTGGAATATTTTCAGTGGTAGTTTTTTTTGATCATACATATGCATTATGATTGTGTGTGTCCATATACATGTTTATGGGACACACTCGTCAATTTCTTTGACTTCTAATTATTTTGGAACTGGATAGTTTAGATAATATCCTATAAAACTTTAAGTAGAGATTTTTTTCTGCTCTCCAAGTCTTATTTTTTTAGCTTCTTTATTCTACTGTGTTTGTTCTTACTTTTATCCTAGTTGTTGTTAGAAACATCTGATGTTATTTTTCAGAGACACACTTTTTAATTTTTTTATACAACTCCTTCTGGAAGATAGAGTTTTTATAAGATGTATCTTTGTATTTCTTTTGAATTAATTATTTGAATCATGAATCTTCATACGCTTTCTAACCAATTGTTAGACGTCAGTGATTATTTTCTAGTATTTTTGAAAATAAACTACTGAGACATTTATTCAACTTATCATTTATTAAACTTATCTGGCATTTTTGCAAGGATAGTATGCAAAGTCAACTTTGGAGGTTGGTTTGAATGACAAAAAAGATCATTTTAGACATTTCTTTTCCCATTTCTATTTTAGTAACTCCTTAATACGTGTAAAGCATTCTCTTAAATGCCTATCATCAAATACTTCTGTTTTCACATTCCTTTATGCTTGAGCTTTTCCATATTTTTTTGCTCTTTTTATGAGTTCATCGAATGAGGTAAAGAAAAAGGACTATTCACATAATTTGCAAAAGAAATGAGTCTTCTCATATCATAAGCTGATTTATCACAACCCTGACTGCAATAACCGACAAAGAATATGAAAGAGAGGTGGCCTAGAAGAATACACTGGCATACACAGCAAGGATTAGTCACAATAATGTTCATTATTCCAGAGTTCCATAGAAGAATCATGGATGAATGTACAAGTATTAATAGTAGTAGCATGGGGCAGGAGCAGTGGTGTAAGAGTTAAGGCATCTGCCTTGCCTGCACTAGCATAGAACAGACAGGAGTTTGATCCCCTGGCATCCCATATGGTCCCCCAAGCCAGGAGCAATTCCTGAGCACATAGCCAGGAGTAACTCCTTAGAGTCACTGGGTGTGGCCCCCAAAAGAAAAAAAATAGTACTAAAAGGAGAAAGTGAAACTCTGCCAACCTGATGCCTTTAAGGCTAAAATTAGTCACTTCTGTTTGTTCCCCTTATAATCTATGAAAGGTATCAGTTGACAGTATCAGGCCCCCCATAAAGTGCTTCTTGTAATTTATTATTCTCTCAAATTTGCACAGATCATTACATTATTCAATTAATATTTCCTATAGAATAATTTTAATTTATGGCTTGGATTAGACACTAGTTCTTTGAAACATTCTTTTAAGTAAGTAAATTTCTTTGGTTGTTGCATTTAAGTCATGATCTTGCATAAGGACCAAAAGGACCAATCCATTATATGAAGTTTGCATTAAGTGGTGAACATAGTTGGAACACTAACTGGCAACTAACTGACAGCTACCCCCTAACAATAATAGTAAGAGAGAGCAGTAGAAAGCCTGACCCTATGGGAAGGAGAAAAATGGGGTATATTTTTGGTGGGAAAGTTACACTGGTGAAAGGTGGTGTTCATTTGATGACTGAAAACCAACTACGGACATTTCTGAAACCATGGTACCTAAATAAAGAAATTATAAAAGAAAAAAAAAGATACATCCAACTCATCTCTTTGGAATTGAGGAGGTGAGTCTCTTATTTTTAAAATACAATTTTACCTTGAAAAAATACAATTTGGAGGCTGAGAGAGAGCATGGAGGTAAGGTGTTTGCCTTTTATGCAGAAGGTCGGTGGTTCAAATCTCAGCATCTCATATGATCCCCTTAACCAGCCAAGAGCATAGATCCAGGAGTAACCCCTGAAAGCTGCCGGTATGACCCAAAAACAAAACAAACAAACAAACAAAAAAAACGATTTGGAGAAACCAGAGAAATACTGCAGGTTTTAAGGCATATACCATGCATCTATCTCTTCTGCTGGTTTTAAGGCATATACCATGCATCTATCTCTTCTGCTGTTCCTTCTCCAGCATAACATTGTCTCAGAGTTGGAGACCCTAATAACTACCTTGGAGGTCCCTAGCCTGCCACCATAGCCTGTATAGGATACCCTGTACTTACTCTGGAGCTTGCAAAGCACTACATCCTCCGGTACTTCCATTGAACTCTCAACCCAGGCTACCTGAACAATAGTTGGGAGGACTAAAATAAATACAGAATAAAACTTTAAATTTTCAAGTAAGTTTAGAGTGTAATGTGTGAATTTGTTTTTTTGGGTTTTTTTTTTGTTTTTTTTGGTGGGTGGGGGCACACCCGGTAATGATCAGAGGTTACAGCTGGCTATGTGCTCAGGAATTGCTCCTGGCTTGGGGGATTATATGGGATGTCAGGGGATTGACATCCTAAGTTAGCACGTGCAAGGCAAAAGCCCTACCACTTAAACCACCTCTCAGACTGCTGTTTGTTTATTTATTAATTGTTGTTGGCCTCCAAAACAGTGATAAAGAGTCTATAGGACCTCTCAATGATACTTAGCCAAATATACTGGATGGTTCAATATTAGGGATTTAACGATGCATTGATGCTCAGTTTCTGTGTACTTGGACCATCAAGTTCACCAAAGCAGTGCCTGTGGCCTCCAGGGTTACAGCTGGTTGTGCTCTGGGGATGACGGTCATGCAGTGATGGAGACTGAACTGGAGTATGGTCCTAAAAAGCATCCTCCTCTAACACTTATGGTTAGTAAGTTTCAAGATAAAGGAAAAAGTTAATCTTTATCCTACTAAAATCAATTCAACAACATAAATTTTATGCTCTTTTCTAGTACCCACATCAAATGTAAATGTTTAGCAGTATATATACTATTTATAATGCTTGATCTGTATATAATTCTTAGTTACTAGTAGTATGGAAAAACATATGAATTTTATTCATCAATTGAAATGCCTAGATAAATGCAGAGAAGGCATAAATAAATTAGTAGAAACTATAGTTATTGATATTCAAATAGATCAGAATGTTACAGAAAATATGGAAAACATAATTGAAAGTCTTAATACATCTGATGTATTATTTTAACAAAGTCACAAAGTTAAATTATTTATGATTGAGTTGTCCTTGTACAATATTCATGTAGCACCAATCCCTTCACCAGTGTCCATTTATTTCCACCAGTTTTCCAGGTTTACATCCTGCCTCAAAGCCTGCCTTTGGCAGGTAATTTTCTCCTCAAACTTCCTCATAGTGTTCACGTGCCTGACTATTCTACTAGCCAGCACTCCATTACAGGGCAGAATTCCTGTTGAAAACCAGTTCTTATGAACCTCATTTTTATTTTCTTTGGACCTTTGTTGTTCCTCTACATTGTTTCTATCATACAGATGAGACATCATTCTTTATTTGTCTCTCTTAGGCTCACTAACTTTGCTCACCATAATACTCTCCAGACTCCTCTACATAACAGAAAATGGCACGACTTCATCTTTTCTTACAGCTGTAGTATTTCATTGTGTATACATACCATATATTAATATATAAATAAATGAAATATAAATATATTTAAATAAGACTATATATTTATATTGTTATAATTTGGCACTTGGGTTTTTCCAGATTTAGAAGTTGTCAACGATGTTGTAGTAAGCACAGGGTGCATATCTCATTTCTGAATAGTTTTTGGGTGCAAAAAGAAACTTGTACATGATAGAATAAAATAATATAGTAACTATTAAAAAAAGAACATATATGTGAATACTTAGGATGAGAACAAATTAAGATAGCATAAGGTTAAAACAACAAAATAGCACCAAATGTCACCTGAGGAAATTTCAAACTAAGAAAAAAAGTGTCTTAAGGACAGAATTAAGCATCCAAGCTAAAGTCAACAACAATGAAATCATGATACCCCAAACCTTAACAATCAAACCTTAAAATGGGCCCATTAAGTTGGCAGGTTGGGGGTTATAGGGTGGTGGTATAATCTGCACTCTGGGAACTTTGGTGAAGGGAGGGCTACACTGGTGATAGGATCCAGTGGTCAGCAATCTTTTTATTCAACTTGAGCCAAATCTCTCCAAAACCACGATTGAAATTTATTTTGAGAGCCACACAGGGCACGCACTGACAGAGGCAAGGAGCAGAGTCCTGACTCCTGGAGCGGTCACACGATACAGAGAAAGCCAAATTAAAAGTGTAAAGAGCCACATGTGGCTCGAGAACCGCAGGTTGCCGACCACTGGATAGGTCTTGAAACATAGTGGGGCTAAATCCCAACTATTAAGAACTTTATAGATCACTATGATTTCAATAAAAATATTAAAAATATTTAAAGTGTCAAAAAACATTCTAAATGATAATAGGCAGTTTTTAAAGTTTATGATTATATTTACAAAAATCAAGAAAGATAAAGAGGAAAAAATACCTTATTACAGTTTCTGAAAATTAGTACAAAAGAAAAGAATATCAAAGTAGTCAGTAGGAGAAAAAAAATTACATATACAAGAAACAAAGTGTGAACACAAAATTTTGTTATAAACCAATAAACCAGAAGATAATGTAAGGGCATTTAATCTGGCCTGCTTTCACTAGCTGAAAATGTATATATGGTTGTCAACAGTAACTATATATATATATATATATATATATATATGTATATATACATATATATATTTTTTTGGTTTCTCGGGTCACACTTGTTTGATGCTCAGGGGTTATTCCTGGCTAAGTGCTCAGAAATTGCTGCTGGCTTGGGGGAACCATATGGGACCCCGGGGGATCAAACTGCAGTTCTTTCTTGGCTAGCTCTTGCAAGGCAGACACCTTACCTCTAGCGCCACCTTGCCAGCCCCAGTAACCTTATATCTTTATTTATTTTTACTTTATTAATGAAGCAATATGATTTATAATAATGCTATTCAATAGCATTCATATTTATCCTTCAATGTTTAACATGTCTGGACCTCCACAAAATTAACAAAAACTGGGGGCAGGAGAGATGGAATGAAGGTAAGGCTTTTGCCTTTCATGCAGAACGGTGGTTCGAATCTCTGCATCCCATATGGCCCCCTGTACCTGCCAGGGGAGATTTCTGAGTTAGAGCCAGGAGTAATCCTTGAGCACTGCAGAGTGTGACCCCAAAACAAACAAACAAACAAACAAAAATTAACAAAAACTATCAAAGAGGGTCTTGAGACAAGAAGCTCCTTGACATGATTATGCGTCCCATGTTTTGTGTCCCATCTCGAATGTGTCAGTCATAGAACTGAATTTGAGCATGGAAGAAAAGAGCTGCCAAATGGACATCATCAAATATGTGTATCTCCCAAAATTTTAACTCAAATGATTTTGAGATTTTTATTTCTTTTTTGTTTTTTGGGCCACACCCGGTTTAAGTTTAGAGTTATTCTGGCTCTGTGCTCAGAAATCGCTCCTGGCTTAGAGAACCAAATGGACTGCCAGGAGATCCAACTGTAGTCCATCTTGGGTTAGCCGTGTACAAGGCAAATGCCCTACAGCTGTGCCACCACTTGATTTTGAGATTTTTGATGAAATTATTCTGAAACTTCCAAGGTCCTAATCTACAACTGTTTCATCAAAAGATTGTGTATGCTTGTAAATAAGTGCTTAGTGATACATGCTTTAATCTACAGTCTCCAACATATACATTAAATTTAAACTATTAGTGTAAAATCAATGCAACCAAAGTGGCAAATTTTAAGGAAATTGCATAGCATTACTCTGAAAATCTTGCAAATTTTTAAAGTGAAGCAAGGTAGCTTGATCGAGTGAAATTTATTTCGAAAGATGTGAGAGGTGAAGGCCAGAGAGATAGTACAGTGGGAAATGTGCTTGTCTTGCTCATGCCAAACCCTAGGTTTGATCACTGGCATTCCATATTGTTCTCTGATCCTGTCAGGAATAACTCTTGCTCACCACCAGGTGTGGCCCTAAAACAAGCAAATGAAGATGTGAAAGTAGACAAAGAGAGGAAATTCTTGTTAACAAAAAAGTACCAGATTGAAGAATAAAACTGTATAGTAAAGAAACAGACATTTTACGAAGAAAAGTTTAGAATTTCTTTGATGTAAATTTTTTTTATTTCTCAAATTGATAGTTTATATTTTGGAATAGTGCTAATCAAAATTTATACTAGACAAAATTTCATAGGACTCATCAACTTAACTATTGTCTATATCTGCTTTCATACTAGTGAGAGAATGGAGGATATAGACCAAAAGACTTACATTCTTTTTTTCTTGATTTCTTGGTGTGCTTGTCTTTTAGATTTTGGTTTGCCCTGGGCAAACCACACCATGGTTCTTAGTCATAAAGAGCAGGTGTCTCTGTCTTCTTTTGCTAGTTTATAACTTAATTCAAATTCTCCTACCCCTTAAAATATTTCATGTGCCGTTTATTCTCTTTATTATAATTATATTATGGCATAATTACAGCAAATAAATGGATTTCTAAGAATAAAGACTGCAATATATTTAAATGAAAAATTATTAATATTCCTTTTCATAATGAAAATATAAGCAAAAGCATTTCTCATTCAAATATATTTTTTGTTTTATTTGTGCTTTAACCATAAAGCATAGTGCTTTGGTCTGTAATTAGAGGTTAATTTTTGTGCCCTTTAGAGTGAACTTCTAACATACTAGAGAACTGGATAGTTAACTAAGTAATTTTTTCTCACGTTCCTTTTATATTACAATATGAAGTGCATTATAGTTAAGCGAGACCATTAGTCCCCTGTGACTATGTTACAGAGGGAAAGCCCATCAACTCTGGATTCTTTTCCCAGGAGGGAATTTCTCTCAGGACATATCTCAGGTCTATTTGTTGGTTTAACCAATAAAAAGTATGCTCAACTTCTAAAAATTAAAAAGAGAAGCTATGGTGCTTTAATATCCTTGCACATTTGAATAATGATTTGAATTGTGAGGAAAGGCAACTTATACTGCAGAATAAAATCCTGTGGAACTTAGGTTTGTTTCTTTTCCTGTTTTTTTAAAACAATAATAATCAATTTTAAATATAGGAGGGGTTCATTTAACATGATATCCATGACACTATCTTCTTTAACATTTTTATTGTTAATACTTATTTCTGATACCAAAAACCAGTAAATCAACATTTCTTTTAACTTTTTATGTTTAAATCAGGTAGATCATGTAACAATGTCTAATGGCAAAATCACAATTTACCTTAAAGCAATATAATAATTATTGAATCCAGAGGTCAAGTTATTGAAACCATAGTTCAAATTG
>PVKC010031217.1:0-14561 GCA_004027635.1 Crocidura indochinensis
TTTACTATCACATATCCAATATATTCATTTAGTACCTCAGGGAAAGTCAAAGTGGATTATACTCCATCCCATACAGACTGGGGGTAGGGTGTTACTGGAGAAATGGAGACCTCTGATCTACACTATCTTTTTCCACAAATATGTATAAGTAGATCTACTGAGTGGGGAGATAATATTGCCTGCTGGCACATATAAATAAGAAAACATTTTTCTAACTTTTGTGTTTTGTTGTCATGTTCATCTGTGCTCAGGGCTTACTTCTGTGTTCAGAGATCACTTTTGACAAGGTTTATGAGAAAGTATGAGGGGTCAGGGATCAAACCCAATTCAGCTTCATGCAAAGCAAGTGCCTTACCCACTGTATTATTTCTCCAGCCTCTTCTTAGCTACATTTTTTTATTGTTTGTTTGCTTTTTGTTTTTGGGTCACACCAGCAGCACTCAGGTGTTACTCCTGGCTCTGCACTCAGAAATCATTCCTGGCAGGCACACAGGACTATATGGAATGCCTGAATTTGAATCACTGTCCATCCTCCATCAGCTGCATGCAAAGCAAATGCCCCTCCACTGTGCTATCTCTCATGCTCTCTTAGTTACTTTAAAGTCAAATTGAAAGTGTTTTCAACTTGTAAGTTTATGTGTTTCTGTTCATTTTTATCACAGAAAATTTCAAAATGGCATAGGAAGCATTTTTTTTTTGTTTGCTTTGCTGTTGGTCCACACCCAGCAGTGCTCAGGATTTACTCCTGTCTCTGTGCTCAAGGATCACTCCATTGGTGCTAGAGAGACCATAAGTTCTGGATGCTTCTGCATATAGAACATGGGTCATTTCCAAATAAGGCGAACTCCCTATCTGTCTTACTAATCTCTTGCCCCCAGAAAGTGCATTTAAATATTGTGAGTAGATGTTTACAAAAAAGGGGGTAGGGTTTTTTTTTTTAATTTTCAGAACATGTTAGAAATGAAAAAAAAATAATGTGAACATTTGAAACAACGATTTAATATTTTTATGAAATTAGCCTATTGAAACAAATCTATATCCAGAAAATAATTAAAATAAAACCTTATTACCCTGCTTAACTTGCTTATTTTCACATTAACTGAACACATATATGCTCATGAAGTAGACTTGCTATGTAATTTTAATGTGGTAATATTAAGGTGTTATAGAAAACACCAAACAGAGATGCAAACAATTTCATTAAAGATATTGTGAGTAGCAAAATCATTTATGTAAAGATTACTGTAAGATTAGAAGAATTAGAAGGATCCACAATTTTTATTTGAAGCCATTTAGAAGTGATTGTTAGACCAGGTAGCTGAAGTAAGAAAATTTAATCACATATTTGTAAAGACTTTAGAAGAAATACTTATTTACTAGAATGGTGATATTAGGAAAAAAAATAATACTGACAGAAGTTTAAATTAAGAGTGCTTTCAATATCTACTCTATTTTTATTGTCTTTTTCTCACCTTTCCACCTTTAATAACAGCATCAACACAGAAGTCCATAAATAAGGTCTGTTTTATTTCTTAGAAAATACGTTTCTGTCTTTCTGTTATATCTCCTCTATGAATCATCCCCTAGTTAACACTGTCCTATCTTTCAAATTAGAGGTCAAGCATCCCCTTTTCAAGGAACTCTTAAATCTTCCACGCCTTTTAAAGAATTAATCATTCACCCATATGTACTCCCACAAATCTATTAGCTCATTTAAATTCAATGCATATTTAACAAGAGTCTATTTTTTTTCATCTGATTCTTTTTCCTTAAAACACATAACTTTTGCACAAAAATTGAAAACTTCTAAATACTAAAGAACTAATCATTCTCTGAGACAGCACAGTGCTGGGATTTAGCATCAATAAATGCTCAGTGAATTAATCCATTTATATGACCTTTGAAATACCGCCATTCTAGAGTATGTATATCATTCCAGAAGATAGCTTATGAATATAATAAGCATACTTCTTTGCAAATTTCCTTAATAAGTTTTCCAATAATACTAATAATAAGTTTTCTGGGTAGCAGTCATAATATGAAAAATATAAAAGAACATTTATCTTCAAGTGGATAAAGCTAGTAAATCATATTTACAATATGTAATAAAATGTGCCCCAATTATGCATAATTTCACATACCATCCCTTTTCTCTTTAGGAAATACTCAGCTGGTAGTGAATCATCACAACATATTGGCTTAGAATACAAAAGTTAAACCAGAGAAATATGTGATTAAATTCTCGTTTAATGAATTTGTGCTGCATCTTTGCTGTGTAAACTTGGTCATGATTTATTTCAATTGACTGAACTCAAGTTTGCCTTTCTAAAGAAAGGAAACTGTTGTTGCTTTATTGTTGTATGTGAATTGAATATTTGTAAAGAAGCAACATTAAATACTTTGGAAACTTAAAAAAAATCTATTTAGCACCATTTTCTACCCAGGATTACTCAGAGATGGGTATTGATATTATTTAAGAAATAAAAATAAACATTCTACTGCATACTACTTTTTTTAGAACATTGAATGTCTAGCTAGAGAAATAAAACTTGACTATAAGAGGGTTCAGTTTTTATAATGGGTAAGGTATTTGATTTTCATATGGCTAAAGGACCCCATCTGTTCTACCAAGCACTGCCAGGAGTGACCACTGAGCACAGAGCCAAATAATGTATATGATCCCAAACCAAAATTATCATTTTTTCATAAGAAATAAATAACATTGGGACCTGGGAGATAGCATGGAGGTAAGGCATTTGCCTTTCATGCAAAAGGTCATCGGTTCGAATCCCGGTGTCCCATATGGTCCCCTGTACCTGCCAGGAGCAATTTCTGAGCATGGAGCCAGGAGTAACCCCTGAGCACTGCCAGGTGTGACCCAAAAAACAAAAACAAAAAAAAGAAATAAATAATAATAATATGTGGGAATTATTATAAAATATATTACCTTATATATAATTTAAGAATATTGGTATTTGGGGAGAGAAAATAATGTTGCTTCTTAAAATTATTTTTGTTTTATTTATATCAAAAAATTGATAGACAACTCTTGACTTATCTATTGGTAGACCTATTGGGGTCAGCACAAAATGTAGGTTAAGTATACCCAATTTTTATATTAAATCAAAACCTTCCTAGCAGTAAGGGATAGAGTTCATCATGAAAGATCACAGATCCAGCATGTGAAAGGTCCTGAATTTGATCTTTCCACTAAGTCTCCCTCATATCCTGTCACCAAGTATGTGAACAGTCTTGTGGTCGCTAGGAAGGCCAATCAAAGTATCAAAGTGAGTGAGTCTCAGACCACAAAGCTCCATAGAATGCAGTCTCTATTAAAAATCATAAAATGATTCCTGTGGAACTATAAAGAATATTATGGATTTATGTACATTAGTTAACAACTATTATAGCCTTAACTGAATTGGGTAAAGTCCTAGTACTACACATTGGTACACACTGGTAATCCTTACATAAAAATCAATGCAATAAATTTCAGAAACATTTTTGGAGGACTTTTGCTCACACCTGGCACTATTTATGTCATATTCTTTATTTGGCAATCACTGGGGCGGGGGAGAGGACAAATAGGATGCAGGGTACTTGCATTATATCTCCAGTCCCCAAAATATTTTTAGTTACTGTTTCACATAGCCATTTATCTTTTAATTCAGGATCTTATTGAATGAAAATTCTGGGCCAAGTACTATGTGGTAGATTGTCCTATAAACTAATCTCTACAATTATTTCACAGGATCATAAAGCTATCCCAATTGTTATTGCCATATTATATGTAGCACTTATTTCATATGTCTATACATTCTCCATGAGATCATTCTCACAACATCGTCAATAATTTCAGCACTCAGAAATTGAGTATATTTCTGATTTTCAAATTGACTCATCACTTCCTAATAACAGTAGGATTTATCTACTATATTTGGTAAGTTTTTTATTATCTGCATAGTTGGTATTCAGCCTCATATAATCCTATACCCTGAACCATAGAACTATATCTGTCAGACAATAAAAGTCACATAAATATTTATTGGAGACAAAGATTAGTACTTGAAAAATTCACTGAAGGAACTGCAGCAATTGATCATGTTTCCAGATGAAGAATTCAATGCTAAAACTGATTTGAAACTTTATCCATAGCAAATTCATAGATACAGTGAATTGAAGTTTGAGTGCAAATTTATCTAACCCTAATCATTCACTAACCCCAGATTTTTATTATGACATTTGTTTAAAATAAAATCATTTGAATGGCTGCAGAAAATATATAGGAATTATGATTAAAGCTTTGTATGTGGATGACACTGACTTGATATTACCCTTTACTCCCAATATTGTTGGGTGCAGCCTTTAGACCCCCTTACGTTTATTCCACTTGTGTGATCCAGTTAACCCAGCCAACAACATCTTAGAAGTACCACATTTATATAGAAATATCTACTTCATTGGCCAGGAATGCCCAGGAGGGGACCCTGGAATTTTGCTTGAGAGAGACTCTGAATTAATTAAATTAATTTGTACATACACTTATGCATCATACCATTAGTTAAAAATGTTGGCAGTAAATATATTACAGAAGAGTAGTAAACATTCTTTTCTGTATGTAGCTTGTATTATATTAAAGGAAGCAAGATAATCAAGAGGAAATTTTATTAAAAGAATGATTATATTCTTAAAGTTTAAATTTGTATTAAATTGAGGGAACATAGTAAAGGAAATATTATGCAAGATTAAGGGGGTTATCAAGCAGTTGCAAAGTCTAATGATGTGGACTAGTTCCTGGCCATAACCACATGAATAGTTTAATGGACATAAAAGAAAGTTTAGTTTGGAGAGCCATAAGAAAACAAATGTCTTCCCTTAACACTGAGAAGATTTAAACAACAACAACAATGACCTGCATACTGGACAGGGCTTCCTGCATTGCCCTTTAATTGTGAGTTGAAATTAGATGCCGCTCCACACCATCCTAACTTCAACGTAGAATATACAGATTCCAGGAACTTCAATACAGAAACAAAATACCAACAACAGAGACTGTTTGAAAAATAAAACTGTATGGGCACTACAGACAATGACCTGGATTGGGCAAACAAGTTTGCCTGGAACCTAGAATTGGTCTTATGTCAGGAAACTTCAGGGGTAGGGTATCCTTGTATTTAGGCCAAGGTTTTTCCTTTCCATGTCTCCCATACTTTGATGGGCCCATGCAAACGGTAATTGCCACTCTAATACTGTTTTTACAGTGCACCTTTGACTCTAAATCTTTAAGAAGCCCCTAGTAAAAATATCTGGAACTGCAATTTTGTTTTTTGTTTAGTTTCAATTTCCATTCTTGAATATGTCTGTTGGGGTTTTTTGCTATTTGTTCCATTAAGTCTTGAATGACTGTGAGATTCTAGAACTATTTTTATTTCCTCTGGATGATTCAATTTAGTTATATAAAATTATGCATTCTAATCTATTATGGTTATTATTTCACTTGCACATTACCCCTTTTCATTTATGATCCAATAAATATCTACATTAAAACATGTTTTAATACTGAAAAAAAAGAAAACAAATATGTAGTATTTATACTATGAGATAAAAAGATTAGGTGTGAACACTTCTTTTCTTCAAGAAACATGATATAGTGAAGATGTTTTTAAGCAGGTGACAACTATGATTTATTGCTTGTTTGGTAACTGCTCAAACCACCTAAATTTTAAGGAGAGAAATCTAACACCTAAGTATCTTTATCCTCCATTATTATGCTTAATTATACACCTTGGGACTCAGTTGTTTCATTGAGAGAATGTATTTCTTGCCAAGATATATGGCTAAGAATCTATTTTTTACACAAATTGGTATTTTCTGAAGTTTTAGTTATGTATTGCTACCTAGCATTGTTGCAGTGATAGAAAACAATTTACTTTATCTGACAGCTATCAGAAGTTCAGGAATGACATACTTGAGTTCCCAGTTTAATAACCTCAAAATTATATTCAAATTATGCAACATTTGAGTCTATGAGGCTAATAATTCTTTTGACTCTTGGATATTAAGTTGCAGGAAGGAGAGCCTCAGTTTCATGCTGACTACAAGTTGAAAGGTAGTCCTCAGCTCCTGTCCATGTTATCACCATATTTCTAAGGTTATCTATAGTATGTACATTTGTTTTCTCAATACCGTAGTGTGTTCATAAAGATGAACAGTTCAACTTCATGTGATATAATCTCAAGATGTATGCTATTGTTAAAAGCAGGTCAAAACTTCATTCACTTGCTCAACATAAGTGAAACACACAAAGCATAAATATTAGGTATTGGGGATGCAAAAGATAACCAGTCTATTCTTATGAGATTTATCTGCTAATTATCCATATATAGTTGCCATAGAACAAGTGACAGATACCAATGATTGTCATATATTTTCTTCCTGCTGACTGAAATTGATCATAGGGCTCAAGTAGTTCATATATTTAGAGGCCAGGAAATAAGACCAAGGATTGGCAGAGACATTGTTTGATACAATACTCTCTTTGTTTGCAGATAGTCCATCTTTTTTCCAGTATCCTTCCATAGTTAGAGATAGCAAGGAAAGGAAAAAAGTGGGGCTTTTTATTCTCTCTCCCCCTCTCTCTCCCTCTCTCCTTTTCTCTCTCCCTCTCTCTCTGTTAGGGTGGATACCTGGTGACTCTCTCTCTCTCTCTCTCTCTCTCTCTCTGGCAGGGTGGAGACCTGGTGACTCTCAGGTGACTTTCAGGGGTTACTCCTGGCTATGCTCTCAGAAATCGCTCCTGGGAAGAAGTCATCTTGGGCCATGTGATTTCCAGCTGCCTGAGACTGGATTTCATCAGCATTCCTGCCAGTGATGTGCCTGCTTCAGAGGTGGATCAGGACATACACACACTGATTCCTGCTGGTTTCTGCTGGCTCTCAGAAGGGCACAGAAGCCATCTTGGGCAATATGGTTTCCAGCTGCCTGAGACTGGATTTCATCAGCGTTCCTGCCTGTGATCCTGCCTGCTTCAGGGGTAGGTCAGGACATACACACACTGATTTCTGCTGGTTGTCAGAAGGGCGCAGAAGCCATCTTGGGCCATGGTATTTCCAACCGCCTGAGATTGGATCTCATCAGTGTTCCTGCTGGAGATCCTGCCTACTACAGAGAGTTCTTCGCTGGCTCTGCCCTCCTGCAGTGCCTTGGATAACCCTGAGGACTTGAAGGGAACACTTTACTTTGCTTGTCTGTCTTCCCTGAATACTTGAAGCTCTATTCAGAAGCCTAGGAAGCTCACCCTCCCCAAAAAAAGACTGTCATCTAAAGGACGTAGATGAGCACGGCTGCTCTGCTTCTTGGCCACACACGCTTTCTAACTAATGAACCCCACCACAACACGCAGAAAAAAAAAACACACTACAAGGGTGACAGTGGGGAAAACTTGCAGGCAAACACTATGCACAGAAAATGAAGACGATAGCTCAGATGACCTAAAAAATTCCAACCATCTGATTAACCTCTCAGATAAGGAACTTAAAATAGCAATATGGAAGATGTTTGTAGAACTCAAAGAAAGCATAGATCAATCTGATCAGAACATAAAGAGAGAAATCAGAAAACTCCAAAGAAATAACAGATCTGAAAAAAACAGTACCTCAACTGAAAACTTCAATGGAAGGCCTCACTAGCAGGGTAACAACAACTGAGGAGAGAATCATAGTACTGGAAGATGAGAGGCAGAAAACTCAACATAGCAGAAGAAATTGGAAAAGAACCTTAGGAATAATGAACAGGCAATGGAAAAAGTACTCAAGGAATGCAAACAGATGAAAATAGAAATCTTTGATAAACTCAACAGAAACAACATGAGAATCATTGGAGTCCCAGAGACCCAGGTAAGAGATCTCCAGGAAGAATTAACTGTCAAAGACATCATCAAAGAGATATTCCCAGAGGGAAAGACTACATGTTATCAAATCCTGCATGCCTAAAGAGTACCAGGTAAAAGAGAACCAAAGAAAAACACACTCAGACACATCCTCCTTACAATGACAAATCCCATAGATAGAGATAGAATACTGAAAGCAGCAAGATCAAAAAGGGAAATTACATTCAAAGGAACATCCCTAAGACTTACAGCAGACATGTCACAAGAAACTCTCAAGGACAGAAGACAGTGGTGGGATATTTTGACAAGATTGAATGAAATGAATGCCTCACCAAGAATACTGCACACAGTCCGATTCACATTCAGGTTTGAAGGAAGAATAAATAGCTTCATGGATAAACAACAGCTCAGAAACTTCACAGATGAAAAATCAGTCTTAAAGGAAAAACTGACAGGTCTACTTTAAGACAAGAGAGACCAACAAACACAGCAAACTTATCTACAAAGATGACACTAAATCCTATGACAATCATCTCCCTCAATGTCAGTGGACTAAATTCACCAATTAAAAGACACAGAGTGGCAAAATGGATCAAAAAGATGAATGTAACCTTTTGCTGCCTACAAGAAACACATCTGAATAGTCAGAACAAACATAGACTCAATATCAAAGGCTGGAGGAAAATCATCCAAGCAAACAACACCCTCAAAAAAGCTGGGGTGGCCATATTAATATCTGATGACACCAACTTTATACTCAGAAAAGTAGTAAGGGACAAAGTTGGACACTATATACTAATCAAGGGATATGTGCAACAGGAAGAAATCAGACTATTAAACATATATGCACCCAATGAGAGACCAGCAAATTATCTAATACAGTTACTGACAAATATGAAAGAAGACATCAATAATAACACAATAATTGTGGGAGACCTCAACACGGCCTTATCAACACTTGATAGGTCAACCAGACTGAAACCCAACAAAAACATACTAGCCCTGAAAATAGTAATGGAAGAAAGAGGACTAGTAGATATATATAGGACACTCCAACCCCAAAAATGTGGATACACATTCTTCTCCAATGTACACGGGTCATTCTCCAGGATAGACTACATGCTGACACATAAAACATACTTCCATAAAATCAAGAGGATAGAAATCTTGCAGGCTACCTTTGCTGACCACAAGGTTCTGAAATTAGATGTGAACTACAAAGGTACACAAAAGAAAAGCTTTAACAATTGGAAATTAAACACCTTGCTACTGAACAATCAGTGAGTCTGAGATAAAATCAAAAAGGAAATAAAAACTTTCCTGGTAACAAATGATAATGAAGACAAACTGCCAGAATCTATGGGACACAGAAAAAGCGGTCCTGAGAGGAAAATTTATAGCTCTACAAGCACACATCAGGAAGGAAGAAGGGGTATACCTGAATAACTTAATGAAGCAGCTCAAAAAATTAGAAAATGACCAACAAAAGGAACCAAAAATAGGGAGACAGAAGGAAATAACAAAGCTAAAAGCAGAACTCAATGAAGTGGAAAAGGAAAAAACAATCCAAAAGATCAACAAAAGCAGAAGCCCTCCTCTCATTGTCTCTGAGGATAGTTGCAAAGATGACTTTTATTCTTCTTAAAACTATAGATGAGTGAGACTATTCTACGTCTCTCTCACTCCCTCTGAATTATTTCACTCAGCATGATAGATTCAATGTACATCCATGTAGAGGAAAATTTCATGACATCATCTCCAGATGGCTGTATAATATTCCATTGTGTATATGTACCACAGTTTCTTTTGCCATTCGTCTGTTGAAGGGCATCTTGGTTGTTTCCAGAGCCTGGCTATTATGAATAGAGCTGCAATAAATATAGAAGTGGGGAAAGGGTTTTTGTATTGTATTCTTGTGTTCTTAGGGTATATCCCTAGGAGTGGAATAGCTGGGTCGAATGGCAGCTCAATTTCCAGGTTTTTGAGGAATCTCCATATTGCTTTCCATAGAGGTTGGACTAGATGGCATTCCCACCAGCAGTGGGCTGTAACTTCCAGTTCATTTCATGAAGTTCACCACAAAGAGTGGTGAGTGCAGTTATAGAAATAACTACACAGAGAACTACCATAATCATGTGAATGAATGATGGAACTGGAAAGTCTGTCTGGAGTACAGGTTGGAGTGGGGTTGAATGGAAGGAGATTTGGAACATTGGTGATGGGAATGTTGCACTGGTGAAGGGGGTGTTCTTTACATGATGAAACCTGCTCACAATAATATTTGTAATCAAGACGTTTAAATAAAGAAAATAATTTAAAGAAAGAACATAAGGATTTCATACTGTATCTGACTTAAGGTAAATTCACTATTTTGTCAGTGTGGTTTTTATTTTTTAATGCCAATGCAAATGTGAGATGTCTTGCTAATGCTTTTTAATGCTGAAGAAATGTGTTCTGCATTGTCTTATAAAAGGTATTCAAGTAGATAACTCTCTTGACTTACCTTGACAGTGTATTTACCTAACTCAAGACTTTCTCAAAAAAAAAGAAAAGAAAAGAAATAGCTCCTGGCTTGTGGGACCATATGGTATGTAAGGGATCATCTGAGATCAGTTCCGAGTTAGCCGCATGCGAGGCAAGTGCCCTACCCTTGTGCTACCTCTGAGACCCCAAAAAGTGGCTTTTTATAAGGTCACTTATATTCATCACTGCTCTACCCATATTATCTTCCAAGTGTCCCACTTGCTAATATCATAGAAGGGGTTAGACTTCAACAATTTAATGAAATAGAAGATATCAAATGGTGGTAGCTTCTCTCACTATATATAGTATATATATGTATATACTTTATATATACATATATATATAAAACAGAAAAACTTGGCTTATACTAGAGTATATATATATATCTATACTCTATATATAGAGTATAGATATATATATACACTCTATATATATGTGTGTGTGTATATATATACATATGTATATATACTCTAGTATAAGCCAAGTTTTTCTGGCACAAAATTTGGTCAAAAGCACTGAACTCTGCTTATACTACTCAGGTCATACAGGTTATTTGATTCGCTGAGTGCAGGGAACCAAATGCACATAATCTCTAGTAGTCTTATGCCATCTGTTAGAGGGGGCAGTGCTTCAGCTCAGTCTACAAGTCACAGCTGAATTTAAGGTGAACTGTATTGTAAACTGAATTGTATGCCACTGAACTATATCTCACAATATTCTGTGCTTTGTATAAGACTGATAACAGTGATGATGATATCTGTGAACTCAGTGATGAATACAATGTCTATGCTGATACCTTCACATCAAATACAGCTAAAACTCTGTTTGGACATATAGATAATGAAGAGGAGGAATCCAGTTTTGAAGGATTTTAACCTTTTTGATTTAGCTCAATTACCTGTTAAGCTAAGGTTCTCTGTATTTTATTTAAAGTTTTAAAGTTATTGTTGCTAGTTTACAGTTTTTCTTTAGCAATAAATATTGAAAAATATTTAATCTACTGATTCCTCAATTGTTTGGGTATATATATATATTTATTTTTTAAATTTACCAGTGGCTGCTGCATTTTCCACCTCAGCTTATACTCGGGTTAATACATTTTCTTAGTTTTTAGGGTACAATTTGGGGCCTCGGTTTATACTTGGGTCAGCTTATACTCAAGTATATAGGTAATCAACTTACAATTTTAGACATTTAAAATAATTCTGTTTCAAATTTCATAACTTATCCTTGCTGACTTGTGCTGTTGAGCCTGATAAATTCGAACAATCTCTAGAGATGAAGTTGGTTCTGTTTTACAATCAATTAGAATCACTCATGCCCTGGGGATGCCATGATTGTAATACCTGTTAATAAATGCAAGCAGGTTTCAGGATTATTATGGCATCTCTATTTACACCATTATTTCCTTGATAATTATAATTTTTTTCATGTAACAAAGAAAAAGAGTTTGGCAGATGTAGAGACAAATGGGTCTATGTAGTTGTGCTTTATAAAATAATGCCTGTGAAAGGAGGTCAAAAAGAGAATCAGGAAGCCAGCTTTCCTCAATTTATGTGAAGCCTTTAATCCATAAAGACTTCATAGCAATTGTTTTGTAAAATGACATCCAAACAGTTGTAACTGCCAGCAGCTATTTTATTCTTGACATCAATTTCTGAAAACATCACCTGTGAAAAGTTCAACATTTAGCATTTCCTATTGTTTTCTATTTCCTTTGAGTAGAGATCTAGTTCATGTGAAAACTGTCATTTGAGGAAAAGAACTAACACTGATGACCCCCAGAAGAGATAAAGGGACACAGGAGATCTAAGGGGCAAGACCATGTATATTGGCATCAAAAGACCTTTGTAGTACTTCAGGTAAATCGTGAATCCCAGAAAGGCAATTAACCTCTCTGGGTCACTGTTTCTGATGTATGGAATGAAAGAAATAGATGTTGCTACCTGATCTTTTCATATTTTTGAGAGAAAATAAAGCAGTCATTAAATTACAAAGATGAGCTTTTTAGGAAATTCCTTATACAAAATTCTGGGAGGAAAAAAATGATTAAAATAAAGAAAAGTAAAGGATTAAATGTTTCCAGAATAAGTCAGATTAGAAAATGTTTCTACCTAAAAATCACATCCCTGATTTGGTGAGTTAAATAACAAACAGTTTTCAGATTTGATAGTCATGTACTTAGAAAATAAATTGGTATAATTCAGCAAATCTCAAGCTTTTTATTTTCATTTGAGCTACTTGGATGTTTGTTTGATATTCATATATAGGTGCTCATAATTGGGTTTCATAATTGACCATTTATATCTTAATTTAATACATCTTTCCCTAGATCTCACTGTATAATATTCTTTTCCAAAATTATAATAATTTTTAAGTGTCATTGATATTTTTCCATCTAGGGTATTTCCTAAAGTGCCTTGGCATAGACTTTGTCTCTTGGATTTTGAGGTCTCTTTCCTTCTGTCTCACTTAGGTTACTTTTCAAATTTATTTTAATGTGACTTTATCTAGTGAAGTACACAGACTCATTTAATTCAGTCTTAGACATTTTATATCACTATGCCCTTTGCTTCATAGTAATTGCCATAATTATAGTTAATTAGTACCCGTGCAATTATTTATGAATTATGCTCACTAGGATAGATGACTGAGGTTGGAGAAGAAAGTCTTCTTTATTTGGTATGTTAGAGCCTTAAATTTGCTTGAACATAGTAGGTGAGACATAGATATTTGGGAAAGCAAGGGATAAGGTAGTATAAGCAACCAAAAAATTCTTTTTTATGGATAACAGAAGATCCAAGAGAAAAGAAAAACTACAAGTAAAATTATTTAAATATCCTAAGATGAGGGCAGACTATAAATCAGCAGTAGACACTTGCTGGACATGTACAAGAATTAGAGATTAATTACTGGACCCACAAAGCAAATCATTGGATATCTTCATATTCACTGTAAGTAGATAATATTATAGAAAAAATTTTATTCTTGAGATTGTAAAGAACTTTGATTTTTCTATAAAAGTTTCAACTTAAATAATTTTTTAAAAAATTAATGCATTCCAATCTAGTTCTTTGGGATAATTATTTTGAATTTTATAATATGAATAAATAATATTTATGTATTCTTAAAATTAATAACAAACATTAGTTATTAATATTATATATAATAAATATACATCATATGTAATGTATAAAATATATAAATATTAATACAAAATAAAATAAATAATATTTTAAATAAAATCATTAAATCAGTAGTTTTATTTGGGTTATTAATGATTAATAAGATTAATGTATTACTTTTAGTTATTATTGATAGATGATGTTTAATTACGGAAAATACAGAGAATGTGTCTATTAATCAATTTAAGGTTATCTTTTTTGAATAAATTGTAAAGTCAAAAGACACTCATAGGGGGCTAGAGAGATGATAATAAAAACTTTAACACACTTTAACACTTCCAAGTCTGGTTCAATACCTGGCATCAGATAGGATTCCCCAAAGCACTATCATGAGTTAACTATAAGTACAGAGGAAATGTACTCACTGAACACAGCTCAATGTGTCCCAAAATCAAATAAGTAGACTCATAAAAAAATGAAGAAAGTGCACAGTAATAGTAAACCGCATAAAACTTTACTTCCATATGCTGTGCATTTGCAATTATGAATAAGTCAAAAATATCACATTGATAGGACAAAACCAATTGTTTGACAATTAGAAAAAATGTTGAATTCAAGAATTAAAAAAATGCTGTATGTTACCTGAGAAATCTTAAACATATTTTAAGAGCATGGCAATATTCAGGTGTAACTCCTGGCAGTGCACTTAGAAATTATTCCTACAGGTGATCTAGAGATCGTATGGAATGCCAGAGATCAGTGATGAATTCAAGGTAAGAGCTATAACCTCTGTATTTTCTCTTCAGCTTCTTAAAATATTTTAAAGACCCTTTTAAAAGTATAAAAATGTATATTCACTTACTTTTATCTGTTTTTGATGTTATTTTCCTTCTCTTTTTTCTTCCACCTTTTTTTTTCTTCTTTCACTCTTGTGGATATTATTCGGTGATTTTTAAATCTCATTTGCTTTTAGTAGTTGATATCAAATTTTCCCTTCTCCTTTTCTTAACCTTTTTATCTCAAAC
>PVKC010031218.1:0-14519 GCA_004027635.1 Crocidura indochinensis
TGCATATCCTTGGAAATGAACATATTGATTGATAATTCCCCAAATTCAATTTTATAATTTTGAAATAAAGTAGGATTTATTTAATGAAGCACCAAATAAATGGTGAAAAATAGTCCAATATCCACCACAGAAACATGGGTAAATCAGTTCCAATACATTATCACAAAGCAATAATTAATAACTGACTCAATATAAAAATCTTAACTGTTCAAAGAAAGAAGCTAAATACGAAGCAGTATACACTATGGGATGCTATTGATCATTAAATTGGTTGTACATGAGCTACTTTACAGAGGAAAAGTGAAGTTGGAAGATGGCATTTGAGGAATCATATAAAAATTATATAGAAACTAGCCTACAAGGAACTCTGTGTTGTGTTAGAAGTGTATGCTCCCTAAACTTATATATTTAATCTAAAGTCACAAGCTTGTATACTGATCTGTGCTTTTCATTCTATGTATAAGTGTAGTTTTGATAAAGTTGTGTACAAATGTTATTACAATATTTATAACAAAATTATTATAAAAATCTTAATTAGTATGCAATTTTGCAGTAATACCAGAACATTTTTTTCACTCCCAAGGTGATTTTCATGAGTTGCTATTTGAGCACCATCACTGTATCTTTACTACTGCGCTCTTATTATCAGGTCACCTAACTTCAAACCTACTCTATTAGTCTCTCACCTACCTTGCAGTGAAGACAGACTATACTATTTAACACATGGTTTACAAGCTTACAGATTCAACATAACCTGGGGCCATTTTGATGGGTAGAACCCAAATATCACCCATTACTTACTTAGCATTTTGACAAGATTATCAGTTTATCTAGCATATGTAAATCTAAGAAGTACTGAATTTTTTTTTATTTATTTATTTTATTTATTTATTTTTTTTTGTTTTGGTTTTTGGGCCACACCCAGTGACGCTCAGGGGTTACTCCTGGCTATTCGCTCAGAAGTCGCTCCTGGCAGGCACGGGGGACCATATGGGGAACCGGGGAATCGAATCGCGGTCTGTCCTAGGTTAGCACAGGCAAGGCAGGCACCTTACCTCCAGCGCCACCACCCGGCCCCCTAAATGAATTATTGTATTTCACAGACATATGAGCATGGTGAAATAAAATATCAAAGATGTCATGTGATAAAGATTTAAAGATTTAGTAATTATGTCTTCATCTTGGAAAGATGTGAATAGAATAAGTGAGACAAAGCAAAAGAATAATATGCCCCCTCCTTCTTTTATTCTTTATGTTTGTTTGTTCTTGTTTTGGGCCTCTACTCTGCTGTTCTCAGGGCTTACTCCTGCCTTTGTGCTCTGGGATCACATCTAGCTTTGTGCTCAAGGTTATTCTTGGCAGGACTTGGGAGATCATATAGAAAGTCAGACAACAAACTGAGGTTAGCCTTACCCTCTGTACTGTCTCCACCAATATCTTCTAAACTGTTGATGTTTCTTATTAAATGTTTCTATAAAATGAATGCTCTATAAATGCCTAAGTGATCTGAGAGATGTTAGGAAGAAACTATTGCATTTCAGAATTTCAGAACAGTAACTGAGACAATTTGACTGATACATAGGTTTTCTTTTCTTTTTTTTTTTTTTTGATTTTTGGGTCACACCCGGCAGTGCTCAGGGGTTACTCCTGGCTCCATGCTCAGAAATTGCTCCTGGCAGGCACGGGGGTCCATATGGGACACTGGGATTCGAACCGATGACCTTTTGCATGAAAGGCAAACGCCTTACCTCCATGCTATCTCCCGGGCCCCAACGATACATAGGTTTTCAACCAGAAAATGGACTGGAGGTAGCAATGATAATAGTGATAAAAAATATATCAAAACATAATCTAGATTTCCTAAGAATAGGATCCCTGCATGATTTAATAATCTTGTCCTAATTTCTCCTCTTTAATCTTCCTTTTTCTTTTGAGGACACCTCACAAGCATTGTGTCTTTGTGGCTGTCCTCAGTCTATAAGTCAGCAAGTCAGTAAGGCCAACCAGTGCCCACATTTGAGTTCTAATACCTATTTATTTCCACCAATTATTTCTAATTATGATCAGATTACAATTTTGCAGTGCATTATCTTGAGAGGATAAAAGTAGGAATTACTAATGTCAAGGGATGAGATATGCCATATTTTAGCATGTTTTTCTATTTTTGGTGGTTCTTGTTTAATCAACAGATGAAATATAGACCTCTGCTTCTCAAAAACTAGACATGTTTTAGGCTGGAGAGACAATATAATGGGTAGGATGCCAGCTTGTAGTCAGCCAACCCAAGTTTGATTCTAGGAGCCTCATAGGGTTCTGAGTACCATCAGGAATTATCCCTGAGCAAAAAACCAGGAGTAGGTCCCGAGTATAGCCAGATATGATTGCAAAAGATAGAAAACCAAGGAAAGTTATGTTTCTTTAGTAACAAGGGAAAATGTTGTAATATTCTGAGAATAGTATCATCATACTATATTTATATTCACCTAAAAAAAACTACCTAAAGATCATGTAGGAGTAAAGGTTGATATTTTGAGATTACCAACTTTGGTTAAATTTCTGGAATGACATGGCCCCCGAAACATTACCCCTAGGGTTCCCAAGATGAAGGTCATATACTCATGAACCACTAAAACGACACTCAGGAAATAATTTGAGCCACATGATCAAGGCCTGGCATAAAATAACTGGCCCTATTAGCCAAAAAATACAAGCAGGGCTCTTGAACACTACTTGGGACCCCTCCCATTCACATATAAACAAAAAGAAAAACTGAGTTAAAGTGAGAATTTTTTATATAGCTATAATGCCATAGTTTTTGCATGTTTTTATTCTTGGTGATCCTCGTTTAATCAACATGATAATATATACCTCATTTTAAAAATTAATGTTATTTGATACTTTCTACTGGTTTACTAGTACTGGTTTCTTTATCACGTATGATTATGAATTACCAGAACTTACAATTTTTCTTAAACACTGATATCAGTGTTTAATTCTCCAAATTAATAAATTGAAGGGAGAAGAGAAAAACCTAATGCCCTAATTAAGAAAAGAAAATATTACCCAGATTGTCAGCCAAAATGTAAGGAATGGGGAACTTCCACCTGGTGCTGGGATCTCTCAGGCCATTTTTGGATTTCTGTGAAAACAAAGATAATGGTGGCTGAGGAGGTTATTTCTTAAGATCTCCTTAAATCTTCCTTCACTAATTCACAATTCAATCTGTTACTCAAATCAAACAGTCTAGTAGTATTTGTTCCTCGATTACAAAAGTAACAGAAGTCCATTATAGAACATGGAAAACCCAGATAAAATAGGAAGAAAATAAAGAAATTCTAAAATTCTCCCAGCCTGAAACAATTGCTTTAAATACACTGCCTTCTCTCTTATTCATCATTTTATAAGGTAAATTAGATGGCTATGCAGAATAGTTATTACAGATTAGGATTTAGTTATTTTTCTCATCTGTTTCTGTCATCACAACAGCAGTAGAAACGTATGCAGATACAGATTATAGATTCGTTTTCTTTTAAATATCTTCCAAAGTTCTCAGTTCAGGGATGCTCATAGAACAAAGCCTTAGCCTCCCATAACATAGCCAACCAACTAGATCTTGGAAGCATGATGATGCTGTTAACAGATACTCACTTGCTGGAGTATGTCACCTTGAAAGAGGTCCAAGCCAGCGGCTGAATGTGAATGAGAAAATATAAGTATATATCTAACTGATCATCACTGAAAGACTTTTAGTAATGCAACCAACATTTTTCTTTTTAAACTTAAACTATTAATCTGTGTCTGATGAAATGAAACAAATCATCTCAAATTGAGCAGATGTAGATATTTTTAACTATCACAGGTCATATCCTCTTGTTTTGAAAGCTTTTAACCTTTTATTTTTTTTTCTTTTCCTTTTGTTTTGTTTTGGACTGAACACAGCAATGCTCAGGCATTACTCCTGGCTCTTCATTCAGGAATCACTCTTTATGATGCTCAGGACCATATGTGGTGCTGAGGAATAAACCTAGGTCACATTCAAGACAAGTGCCCTACCTACTGTACTGTCTGGTCCTTGTTTTCTGAAAGTTTCTTAAACAAAACGTCTAGGTCAAGAATCTTAGCCTTAAAAAAAAAAAGAATCCTAGCTGTAGAGATGAGTTATAATGTATATTTTCAAAGCTTTCATACTTCAGGAAACAGTCTGAGATAGGCAGTGATGTACTAGGTAATCAATGATTGAAAATTAGCACTCCTGATTTTTAATCCTTGATCTTTTTCTTCTATTGTACCACCCCCAAAGACTGGTCCTAGGTAAATTGATTGATTTTTCTTTTTATCATTAAAATTTCGTATGCACTAAACAAATTCATGGGACACTTACTATAGATGATGTTTGGATAAATAGGCAACTGAATATAAAATATTTTTGGATAAATATGTTTTGGATAAAATATGTTTGGATAAATAGGCAACTGAATATAAAATATTTTTAAACCATGAAGTGTTTATGATCAAGACTACCTCCATTTCTCCTGAACTCTAATCTCAAACATCTAGAAGATAACAGTTTCTCTCTCATTCAGAAGTAGGACAAGAGTTAAATAACACTTCTCTCTCTTCTTATGAGATTGATGGAATTCCTTAAGAAATGTTTTTGAGGGCCGTGGGGGGGAAATTTGGGGGAGCTGGTAGTGCAGAGGTAAGACATGTGGCTGACCCAGGGCAGACCTCGGTTTGATCCCCGGCGTCCCATATGGTCCCCCAACAGGAGTGATTTCTGAGTGCATAGCCAGGAGTAGCCCCTGAGTGTCACCAGGTGTGCCCCCAAAAAAAGAAATGTTGACCCGGGAGATAGCATAGAGGTAAGGCGTTTGCCTTTCATGCAAAAGGTCATCAGTTCGAACCCCGGTGCCCCATATGGTCCCCCGTGCCTGCCAGGAGCAATTTCTGAGCATGGAGCCAGGAGTAACCCCTGAGCACTGCCGGGTGTGACCCCCCCAAAAAAAAAAGAAATGTTTTGGGGGATAAAATGTGAAAAGTAAAACGCCTTTATCTTTAGCAATAGTTGTTAGAGATTATGACAAATCCTAATAAGGGTTGTTCTGTACCCGACTCAAGGTAAGAGTAGGCTTTTTCTTTTATTCACATTTTTTTTCAAGATTCAAACTGGAAAATAAAATTTTTATAAACAAAAATAATATATCTCTAGATCCACTGAGAATTCACTTAAAAACTTCTCTAATTCTTATTCTCTTTTCACATTTTTAACTTTTATTAGCCCTGTAATCTCTGATGATGCTCAAACAACTATTTTCCCCATAAGTTACCCAGTATATTATAATGAAGGCACATTATTTCAAACCATTAATGAGGAAGAAACTGAACTCACCTAAATTTATTTCTGAAATATCCTTCTGTTCATTAAAGTCTGCATCATCTCCTGTTAAAAGTTGCAAAAATAGTTTAGTCTTACTGAGCTAAAGAAAGTTCTAAAACATTCTATGCATTAAAGTCACCACTTACCTTTTCCTTTAGGAGGATGCTTAATCTGGAAGACAGTAAATATGCAGATGGTGAACAATGTATATTATAATAAGCATTTCTAAATATCCAGAAATGAAAAACTCTACTTACTGTTACCGCTGAAATATGGACAAAAAGCAAAATCAAACAGAGAATGCAAGTAGAGCTAGTCGAAACCATTGTTGCAAGTGAATAAACTTAGTCAAACACCTTGTGATAAATTCCTTTTGGACCTTGCCCTAGTAATCAGATTAGAAACTTTGACCCTTACATATATACTGAAAAAAGTCATCAAAAATGTCATTGACCCTTTTGAGGATAGATACTAAGTCTAACATAAAAATACAACTTCCACAGATAAGACAAAATGTTGAAAAGTTAATACTGAGATGTACATATAAACTCAATAATATATTTATGTAATAGTAATAACTATTATATTAAACAAATGATATTTATTTTATAGTGTAAATAATCTATAAAATGATTCTCAAGCCTTTGAATAAAAATAATAATTTTATTTAAATAGAATGATTGATGGACATTCAAAATCTACATAAATGTATTTACATATAAAATATTTATTCAATAAATAAATATTTGTTCATGTTAGTCTATAAACTTAAAATTTGAAGCTAATAAAAATGTTATCAGTTTTTTATGATAGTATCTGAAATTCATATGGAAATGTAATGTCCAAGAACAGATAAGAAGTTTCTGAAAATGACTGTCAAGAGAAAGGAGCTGCTGTAACAAAATAATCAAGAATTTTTATATAGTTAGAAGAAAAATTGTGATAGTATCCAAGCACGTAAAGAGATTTTCTTTAAGAAATAAATGACAGAACTAAGGGGAATCAATCTTTTTTATAATTTTGAATAAAATAGCATTTCCATAGGCAGAAACAAATTCTTGTCAACTCACTAAAGCTAATTCTCATAGAGTTAAGATTGTAAACATGGAAGCCAAGTTTGAGTACAGCAGATAATGTCCTTGCCTTGCTTGTGACTGAGCCAGGTTTGATTCCCAGTACCTTATATGGTCCCCTCAGCTCTGCCAGCAGTGATTCCTGAGAACAAAGCCGGGAGTAAAACCTGAGCACTGCCACATATTTTTCTAAAATAAAAATAATTTCAAGTTGTAATTATGCAAAATAAACTTAAAAAATGAAATATAGCAAACTAGTTTACTGTTGATAGCAGGAAAAGTCAATTATAAAAATCCCTTAAAGTTATAAAGAAAATAATCTCATTATCATTTTAAACTTATTTATGATAAAAGATACAGAGTAGTTTGTATTTAAATTATTGTATGTTATATTCATGTCCATATACGCATGCAAATTATTTAAGGATTCAACAAGATAACCTATAAAGTCACAGAAAAGAAGGTATAAGATACTTTACTGTATATATTTGAAAAAAATAAGTTAGTCATAGTACATAAGACATTTTTATAAATCATGAAACAAGGATCTATGAGAAAAATGGGCAAAACATTTTGAACACACCAACAAAAAGAAAATCTAGTACCACCAGGGATGTGATTCAGTGGTAGAACACTTGCCTAGCGTGCATCAATCTCAACCCCTGGCACAAAACCCAAACTTCCCCCAGCACAGAGTATAATTAATAGGTATTATCGAGTGTGGTCACCACTGACACCACAACTAGAACATCACCTTTGTCCCTCCCACTGCAACAACAATAAAAGTGTTATTAAGATGAACTCAAATATCAATATCTAAGATGATAAAGAAGACTAATAAACATATAAAATCTTTTTATTTTTGTTTTATTTTATTTTGGATTACACCTGACAAAATCTGTGTTCAGGGATCTCTCCTGCTGGTGATGGCTGGAAGAAAGGAGGAAATTTATGTTGTGCTGGGGATTAAACCCTGGCCAGGCACTTGCAAGGCAAATACATTACTTGCTGTATTGTCTTTCTAGTTCTAAAAAATATTTTCAATATCACAGGTAATCAGGAAAGTATCAAGAACATGCAACAGTGAAAAATCACCTTCAGTTTAATTGGCATACATAAATATGTTTGCCAATAATAAGTGTTTCTGACGAAACAAAATTTTATACACTGCTGGTGGCACAGCAATTTACCAGAATCTGATAAATTGGAATATAGATACTAAAGAAATTCACACATGTATAAAAACGTGCCATGAATATATACATTACTGTGGATTATTTTTTGTAATAATAAAGATCTAGAATAATTAGAACAAGAAAGTAATAAAAAAATAAGAAAAATGTAAAATAGAATGAAATAATTTTAGAATTTTTTTTCAGTATTAGTATTGGTGGGGGGATTTGCCTTGCATGCAAACTCATGTTAGATGACAGCATTCCATATGGTCCCTTGAACCAACCCACCAGGAGTGATTACTACAATGCTGAGTCACACACTTCTGAGTGTGACCCAAAAAACAAAATAAAAGAAACATTATATCAAAAAATGTCTCTATATGTTGTTCGATGATTTCTGGAATAGAAATATTCCTACCAATGTCAACTTCAAGCTTTCTACATTTTCCCACTGAATGCAGAGTTTGACTATGCACATGCATTATTCCTTTCATGACACATACTGACCAGTTCTCAGCAGCTTTTGGTGAAGGAAGGTATAAAAGAACCTGGGAGGCATTTAACCACTGAAAACCAGCAGCATTTTTCTCAAACCTTACTACAGCTCACGGGCCACCTCCTAGGACATGTATCCTGCCTGTCCGGTGTTTGTCTGACTCCTCCTGGCACTCTGTGCACATATATGCAATGTGCAACACACTCTCAGACACCCCTCCATCTCTTCTCTGTCTCTCAACTTAAGCAGAGTCTTCAAACTGCTGCCTCCAGGCCACAATTGTTCACTTTTTTATTTTAAACTATAGTCTGGCCATTCAGCTGTCTGATGAACAGTGAACTGGCCCCATTTAAAAATTTTGAGGACCCTCTCATGGCTTGCCAGTTCAAGTGGTTTAGGTCAACAGATAGAATTTTTCATAATTATAAATTAGTTTAGGGGCCAGAGCTATATTTGTCTTGTACATGAATGACACAGATTCAATACTTGTCAGCCCGAATGATACCCCCAACAGCCTGCCAGGAGTAATTTCTGAGAGTAGAGCCAGGAATAACTACTGAGTGTGGCGAGGGTAGCCCTAAACCAAAAATAAAAGTAATTTAGAGAGATTTAATGAACATCAATTTAATGTGAACTCTTGAATAAGTATTATAAAGGGAAGCACAGGAGAATATTTGGGGTCAGACCTGGCTGTATTCAGAAAGCCATAAGTGATACTGGTGGTCAAACTGGGGTCAGCCATAAGCAAGCAAGTACACTCTGTTAACTCTCTAGTCCTAGAATATTATTTTTAAAAGTAAATTATGAATCAATGAGTATATATTAATTCTGAGTTTTGGAAGAATGTGGACTAGAACTCTGGATTTGTTTTCTAAAGCAGAGAATGCTCTTTCTTTGAAACTGCTCACTATTTTAATCTTCAATATTTAGATTTCAACCAGGCATCTCAGGGTTTTTCAATTCTCCTTACCTATTCCTATCTTATTTGCTTTCAATTTTCCCTTTGTTCTTAAATTTATCCCAAAAAACAATAAAGTATAACTATTTTGGAGTCAGATATGAATTTAAATTCCACCTCTCCTTTTGATAAGCTGTGGCGTTTTTTTTTTTTGTTTTTTTTTGTTTGTTTGTTTGTTTGCTTGTTTGAGTCACACCCAGCAGTGCTTAGGGGTTACTCCTGACTCTACTCTCAGATATCGCTCCTAGCAGGCTTGGGGGACCATAGGGAATGCCGGGATTCAAATCACCATCCTTCTGCATGCAAGGCAAACACCCTACCTCCATGCTATCTCTCTGGTCCCAAGCTGTGGCATTTTGTGGCATTTTGTGGCATATTTCCAGGTGATAAACAGTTGTGCTTACCTCATGCATCAAATGTAAAGACTCCAGGAAATAGCCTATTTATATTCTATATTTTATAATACTTAGAACCAAGGACACAGTCATTTATCCTATCTACACATCTACCTCTTGGTAAACCACAAACAAGAAGAACACACAAAGTATGACACTGTTCTTATCCAATGGAGCTTCTATGATGGGAGAATAAGTTTTCAGCAAACATCTTTTTCAATAGATTTCTATTTATGAGCCTGATTGCAGGTGTTAATTATTTGCTAGTGATTTTCTTAGTACTTCTTCCAGTTCCAGCATGTCAAGTGAGCAAAGATAGAGTCCTAGTTTTGAAGGGTTTATGATTTTCTTGAAAGAGGTGGGGTCATGTCTCCATTGGCCAAAGTTCATGTTTTAGTTTCTGTACCTTTTCCTAGTGTCTGGCACAGAGTAGATAACTCTCTGGTTTCATCCAAAGTGGAGTCCCAACCCATTGGGGGCTGAACTAGGAGAGTGGCAAGGTCATTCACCCCCAACACTTCTTATAATTGTTCCTTGACCTTTGCTTTCTTCACTTTCTCCTATTTTCAAGACACCTGAGCCTTCTGCTTGACCAATAGTTCTGTATTGTCAACCATGTATCAGCTAACTACAAGCACATGTCTCTTTGCTCTTCTGGGTGATCAGCATAATCACAGTAATCAAAAGCAATTACACCCATGTTGGCAAACTGTCACTGTTATTATTTAACTCTGCAGTTGGAGCAGTCAACAACCAGAGACAATAAAGTACAAATAACATGGTTATATTGCAATAAAACTTTATTTACAAATAGAAGAAAGGGATCATAGTTTGCAGACCTCTAAATTTCAGAGAATTAACTCCCTACAAGTTAGATATTGAAAGAGTGTAATAATTTAACAGAAGCAGCGACTAAGATATGCATAGATTTTTGTTGCAGCCTGGATACTATTTTATAATGTAATTTCTCGTCTATTTTTCACAATAACTCTGAAAAAGCAGAGTTGTGGCCAAAGTCAACAGAACCCATGACTTAATCTACAGATATGAGTTTACCAAGGAGATGAAGAATAAGGAGTGAGTTGGAGGGCCCTTGGGACTATGGTGGAGAGAAATAGACATTCTAGTGAAGTGTGTAGTGTTAGAAGACTATAGCATAAAACTCTAACAGTATTATAAACCAAGGTGCCTCAAATAACAATGGGGAAGACTAGAGATTTTAGGTCTGACATTTGGAATTCTGGTTTACATAAGGGTAAGAGAAGTGAAATTGCAGTTCTAGTAATATTTTGATCATCATATACTAAATTAGTTCTGATATGGAACATACTTTGATTAAGGAGATCAGTGAAATTGATAATTTATACTTTGTGATTATTAAATAGTCTTCCTCTAATTCCTATTTGATTAGAAACCATGTTGGGGCCCGGGAAATAGCATAGAGGTAAGGCGTTTGCCTTTGATGCAAAAAGGTCATCAGTTCAAATTCCGGTGCCCCATATGGTCCCCCGTGCCTGCCAGGAGCAATTTCTGAGCATGGAGCCAGGAGTAACCCCTGAGAACTGCCGGGTGTGACCCCAAAACCAAAAAAAAGAAAAAAAGAAATACATAAAGAACATCCTAGCAGCTTGATCAAAGGTGTAGCTTGAAAATCCATATTTTTATTGCATTACATTTATTATAAATACATCTTAGGTAATGGATTACATAGTGTTGTTTTTAGTATTGATGTACAAAGTTACTGAACATCCTAGCACTGAAGTGTCTATAACCTATTTTTTATGGTATGGTGAAGGATTAGATAAGAGACTTCACATTTTTCCAATTCTCTTCCTATTCATGAACCCTCAGAAATTACTGAAAATTAATTTAGCTGAAACCAGTAAGATTTCCCTCTGACTTCAAGATAATTCTCCTGATCTCTGTTTTTTTCTCACTTAAATTGTTCCTAGCTCTAAATAAATTGTGGTACACTGAAATACTACTTGGGTAAAAGAAAAGATGAAATAATGAAACTTGCTGCTGAGTAGAAGGCATTGTGCTGAGTAAAATCAGTCTGAAGAAGAGGGACAGAAACAGGGTGTTCGCTCTCATGTGAGATATAATGAAATGCTGTATGGAAATAATAAATCGTCAAAGGCATTTAGAATCTGAAGGTTGGTCTATAGAATTGAGCTCACTTGAAAGGTGGGAAGGGAGAGATGGAAGGGGTGAGTAGAGTACTCATAAAGAAAGATCCACCAGTCTCTTCAGAAAAGTAGCTCATTACTGTAGGTGGGGAATGGATAATTTATGAAGGGGAAAGTAAGGTGTGGACTCTGTGTCAGCCAATAAAGTAGGATGTTGGAAGGGAATAAAAATGGGTGTATGCTTCTGTGTTTAGGGAAGACAGGGTAAAGGGTTTGGGGAAAGCAGGGTGTGTGCTCTGGGTGTTAAAACAGGGTGTGTGTTTAAGGTGATTAGCTACAGAAGGGGTCCTTAGGACAATAGTGGAGAGTAGCAAATGCTCTGGTGGTGAGTGTGGTTGGAACATTATAATTAACAATAAATAAAAATGGGAGATAAATTAGCTTGTATGTTATTACTTAATGCACAGAAAAGAGAAAGATAAGAAAAGTGGCCTGGCTCTGCTAGCTACAAGAACCATTAGAGCCCAAGGGGCCTGGTTGGACCATAGTATCTGGAATGAAAGACTGAACACATTTGTGGAAATTATTGAGTAATGGGTACACAGAATTTGAATGAACTTTTCTCTGGAGATAAATAAGGTTCTAAAGAGAAAAAGGTCTAACTGTTTTCTACTAACAAAGAAAAAAATCCTAAAATAACTAGTGAAGAGTTTGATCATTTATTCAAGGGAAACTTATATGTATTTAGAGAACCATGACTTACAGGTCATTGTTGAAGGATTTGGAGCAAGAAATAGTGTTAAAGAACCTAAGAAACAGTCACACAGAACAGGTTATGCATTATGTTATTTAGGAAGATTAGAAGTAGAGAGCTCAGAGTTTATGTAGCATTTGGTAATAGATTGGCTGTATATAGTGTGGTTCTATTCAAGTGTCACATGCACAGAAACATGAAGTTTGCAGTTTTGGCTCATAGGGTAGGTTTGTCTTCATCTTAAGGCAAAGCATTTATTTTAAAATAATACAATTCCTGAAGTTAAGATACAAGAAAACAGTATTAAACTAAATATTAAGTAAAGAATACTTAATTGTTAGCTATGAGTTGTTAGCTATAACCTTTTCTGATCATCTGAGCATTCTTGAATGCTCAGGAAATCAAGTGATAGAGATAATGTCAAAGCTCAAAAGATGAAAGGTGGAGACAAGCCTGGTCAGATGAAACTTTTTAGAAAGAAATGGCGTTGGAGATAGAAAGGGTGAGGCTTCGTTTCTGCATTTTTATTTGACCTTGAGAAGTCATTTGACTTTGAGTTTGTTTAATAGAAGCAAGCTGATGGCAAAGCGTCTATGTAACTTGATCCTGAGAACAAAAGGAACAACTCTCTTAGCAAACAACTGGAAATGATATTTCTATTTCCTTTTGCAACCCATAAGATTGTTGTTGGTACAGCTGATTCTTTCATGCAGTGACCATTTCTGTTCAAGGTGCATTGTATTACCTGGCACTTCAACAGGGTTCTTGGTCAGCACAAGGGAAAGTTATTGAGAGGCAAAGATGGGGCCACAACTGAAAATTCTATGTGTAACTTGTCTAAGTGAATAGGCTAAGAAGTCCTCCTGAGTTAGGAATAGGCCTGCTTTACATTTACAAATTGAACCAAACATTTACAAATAAATGAATCATTTATTTACTAATAGTGGTTAAGGAAACACTATAGTGGCAACCATTTATCAAAGCACATATCCTGCACTAACGAAGACATCTTTGAAGACACACTATATGTCAAGCAAGTATACTTGATACTAAGAGTTGGCTAAGTAATTATATATAATAGCATACGAAAACTAGCCCCACTTCATTTATTTTTCAGGTGAATTTCTGTGAAAAGTTCTGCCAACTCTCTACAAAATGAATTCCTACCATGGAGGTTGTTTCTTTCTTATCTAAATAACAGCAATTATTATAATAACCAGGTGACTGTTGAGTACATATTACTAGCACTAGAGAAACTGTGTTAAATTCTTTATATAAGGTATTTTCATTACTTCGCTTAGCATGAGAGGCAAACACTCACCAACATTTTAAAGAAACCAAAGTAAAATAAATTTATTATCATTATTATTTTCGTTTTATTTTTTGCTCTGATGTTATAGTTTGCAATAGTATTGAAATTGTTTCATACTTGGACTACTGTATTAAGATGCTTCCTCCAATGTTCCATGATAACTCCTATTCTCTTATACCAGCCTTCCCCCCCTTAGTTCTAATGATCATGTCTCTGCATTTGTTTTTATAAAAGACTGTCTGATTCCGTACTTCGCTTCTTTATACACTATATATGAATGAGATCAAGGGGCACAAGAACTTGTCTCTACTTTCTTATTCACTTCACTTAGCTTAAAATCTTCCAATTCCATCCAAGTGCAGCAAACTACAAAACTTTAACATTTCTCATAGCTCAGTAATATTCTACTGTGTAGATAAAAAAAATAACCATTTCTTTATCTGCTCATCCGTAGTTGTTCATGTAGTTGTTTCCAGACCCTGGCTATTATAAACAATGCTGCAATGAAGATAGTATCTATTTGTCCTTTCAATATAGTTTTTTTTGTTTGGTTTTGGATCAGATGTTCAGGAAGAAGAATCACTGTCAGGTGGAAGTTCTGTTCATAATTTTTCAAATAGTCTTAAAGCATTTTTTCTGAGTAGACTTAACCTGATAACATTCTACCAGTAGTAAATAAGATGTATTAAAAAATCACAGAATGGTCTTACTAATCTATGGGTTTTGAGAAAAATGAAAAACATTTGTGTAATGATTCTCAGAGACAAAATAGGGGAGGACTGGAGGGTCCAGCTCCCAATATGAAGCTCACCACAGGGATCGTTTAGTGCAGTCACAGAAATAATTACAC
>PVKC010031219.1:0-14604 GCA_004027635.1 Crocidura indochinensis
TAGCAACTGGCAGGGAAGGTACTGCAAACTAACAAGATAATTCTAAAATGTTCCAACACAAACCAAGTAGACCAGCGTTTTAGTTGTGAAAGGAAGGATGGCATCATGGAGTCTGAAGATAAGAATTGATTTTGCAATAGAAATTATTTGTGTTTCTTTCTTATCTCTAGACAAAACATTTTCAGCAGCTAGAGAGAATCATCTCCTTTAGCAGTAATTAGAAACGTAAATCTCACCAGGAAAAATGTCAAGAGATTTTTATTGTTTGTCACTGTACATGGTAATAGAATTTTCTGACACTTTATCCTGCTAGAAAAATGCAACATATTTAACAAGGCACAATACAAAGTAGAGATCCTAATTTCAACATATCATAACAGGAATTACAAAACAGAAAATACACAATATAAGGCAAGTAGCTAAAATTAAATTTCCTAATATCAGAAGAAATAAAACCTATCATTGATATGAGAATAATTAAATACCTTGTGTGGAAAACTGAATGTTCTCCATTGCAAAAACAAAATTACGTCCCTATTCTGAGTAAAAATGAACACAACAGAGAATGTTTTTAAATCTTTTCAAATGTTCTTACTATTATGTTACTATATGCTGCTACTCTGAAATGGCATTTAACATAGTTTTTCTTTAAAATAAGGCATATTTAGCCATGTAGAAATGTTCCTCACAAATATACCATGTCCACTATTGTTGTTGCTTTGTATATGTAATGGTGAGGAGCAAGGAGGAGACAGGGTTGTTGTCTATATTTTATGGTTGCCTCACACCCATTACAAAAAATATTTACCTATTAAATAATAAAATGGGAACTATATCACAGTTCATGCTACATTAATGGTAGGTATCATACAATGCCAAACCACAGTACATGAGAAATTATCACTTAATAATGAATGGCTATTCTGCACACACTAGATGAGCATGGTAAATATCACTCCTTGACTTTTCTGCATGCCTCCTAGACAGCTCTCCCACAGAACACACATTTCCTTGTAAGCAGTATTTTGAAATTGTATTAACAGAAAAAGATAACCTCAGCATGTAAAATATTTCAATCTTCATTGTAAAGGAATTATAACTTTGGACAATTTAATTATCCAAAATCAGAAAAGGAACATTGATACAATCATAATTCTTCCAAATCAACATGATAACTGAAGTTACTCCTCTTTTTCAATAAACTGATTTTTAATCACCGAAAACAAAACCATATTCTACAGTAACACCTTAACTCTCTGAGGAGGATAAAATTTTCAGCAGAGTAGTCCAAACAAATAGATCACCTATCCAATCACAAAAGCAGAACACTGGGACACACACCTTTATCCTCTTGACAAAAACAAAATAGCTACTTGATGATCAGATTCTGATAATCTAAAATGCATTCCAAAGAGCTGTTTCATCAACCAATCCCAATTCAAATACAAACAACAGAGGTCTGAAAATATCCAGAATCAGCTAAACTAAACAAATAGATATAGCAGAAAATAATGACAAACTGATTTTTAAAAATCATGTTACTATACAGAAATGAATGAAACTAAAATATATATACAGACTGACATTTAAAAAATTTAGGGAATCAATTCATGATACTATTATGTTTTTGCAATACTAACTATATGCCCTTGTGATTATTATATTCATTTACAGTTTCCTTTTTTATTTCTTTGGGTTTTGGTTTGGGGCCACATCCAGAGGTGCTCAGAAGTTACTCCAGGTTCTACATTCAGGAATTATTCCCGGTGGTCTTGGGGAACCGTAGGGATGCTGAGAATCAAATCCAAGTTGGCTTTATGCAAGGCAGGTGCCTTACCTTCTGTACTACAGGTCTGGCCCATCCATTTACCTTTCTGAACCCCCACAGAAACTATTTGTCTGGCTGACCTTTTAAAATGGAATTTAACCATACACTACACATTTCATCAATAACATGAAGATATACAGAACATGATATAGAAAAGTGGCCCCTCTTTTTGTCCTGTCTCCATAAAAAGTATGTAATTCAAAGTGTCACTTATAAGAGTTGAAGATAATATAAAATGTCAAGAAAGCTACTGCAAATGAAGTAATGGTATCACATCTAGTAGTCACATTTAAGTATTCAAAGCAGTTTTGTGATAGCTACTGTATCTTTTATTGTGTTACAAGCTTAAACCAGAAGCACTTACAGTGTTTGAAAACAAGCAACAGTACAATAAACTCCCATGTTTACAGATAATCTGTCAGAGCTTCTGAGACTACATATATTTGCTGTGAGTACTCAAAACTCTTAGCTTCCTTTGATTAAAAACAAATTATCAAAAAATAAAAAGGTAAATACAACATATGTAAGAAGAGACTAACTCTTAAAATACAAGCCAGAGTCATCACAAAGTGCCAGGAAATTAACAACTTGAGAAGAAGATTATTTACTCAACAAATATTTATTGAGTATCATCTGAGTGCTGAGAGTATTAGGACCCTGACCTTGAAAGAGCTCACAGTCTGGCAGGAAAACAAACAAGGACAAAATTACAGTAAATGCTAGAGGAGATTTTGCAGGGCACATAGAACAATGGAATTCTATGGTACTTGAAACAAATCTTATCCATTTTTAACCAAGTTTGAAAAGAAGATGGACAAAAAATATTCTCTACACTAGAAAAACAAGGGAGAGGGGTGAACTGTTTCAGGAAAGTTACATGACTTCTCGTCCATAGGGAAAACCATCAGAAGGTTATGACCACCTTAGTAACTTTCAATTTTCATCTTCACTTCATCAAGCACATCACAAGTATGCATTTCTTGTTCAATTTATTATTAAATATACCATTAATAAATACTAAGAAATTAGCCGGTTGACCTATGGTAGCAGAATTTCTATATAATTTACCTAAGAAAAAATAGACACTGCTACAGTTGCACTTCACTGACTTAGCTTAGCTACCTTAAATATGTAAAAAACAATGACTTGGATGGTAGCATAATAGTAAAAAAGTAGGCCTCAATAAAAGTCAGTATCTTCTCCCCAGCACGGTATGTAGGAAAGTCTGAAATTCACTCAAAATAGTTTTGATTATAACTTTCTATACTTTTTTTAGAGATACTTTTATAGACTTTTATACTTTTATAGAGATCATTTTATTGTCATCGTCATATTGTATTCTATAACTGAAAGACAAAAGAGGTCTGATCACTTACACACCAATCATAGGTAATGACAGGAAGGAGGAAAAGTAAAAAAAAATGAAAAATTAATTGAGAACCTCTAATACAGAGTTGATCTGATTATAAAAAAATAAACCAATATTGTAAATAGAACTGGGATTTCTTTCTACCTGTTTCATCTTCTATTCAACCTGAGTTTTGTATGGTGCTTTTGATATCTATCATATTGCTGATATGGTTTATCAGCATTTATAAGAATCAACTTATTTTTCTTTCTTTTTTTTTTTTTTTTGATTTTTTGGGCCACACCCGGCAGTGCTCAGGGTTAACTCCTGACTGTCTGTTCAGAAATAGCTCCTGGCAGGCACGGGGGCCCATATGGGTCACCAGGATTCGAAACAATCACCTTTGGTCCTGGATTGGCTGCTTGCAAGGCAAACGCCACTGTGTTATCTCTCCAGGCCCAACTTATTTTTCTCTTAAGAAGGATATTAATAGATTGGAAGGAGAATTACAGATAAACAGGAGGCTATCTTTCTATTTAAATACTTTTTGGCTCTTAAAAATATAGGGTTATTTTTTTAACTATGTACATTTAAAGCAATTTCCTATATGAAGTGTAGCATTTTGAAAAATATGAAATAATTCTATTACAATATTAAGTATAAGTAAAATGCACTAAGGACATTGGTACAGAAAGTTTATACTACCTGGTACAAAACAAATAAAAGTAGCACAATTACTACCATGCATAACAGCATCTTAATGACCAAATTTCAAATGTCTCCTTATAGAAGATGTGCTTTATATCTATTTTGGCAGATTCTCTGGCAAACACAAATATGAAAGGATGAGGGCCAGGACCCCAGTGGTCTTAGGAACATTGGTAGTGTTAAAAAGAAACAACTAAATATCCTAGCCAGAGGCAACAAGAATGAAATCAAGAGAACCAAACTTTAACAATCCAAACTTAAAATGGGCGTGCTACTGGAAGGCCATGGCCAAAGGGGTTAGTATGTGATGCACATGGGGAATGCTGGTAGAGGGAGGTTAACACTCGTGATGGGATTGTCCCTGATTCATTGTATGTTTAAAACACAACTACGAAAGATTTTGTAAATCATCATGGTTTCAATAAAATTATAATTAAAACAGTCCAACATTTGACAGTCATTATTCTCCTACAATATTTAACTCCTCTCATTTTTTGACTAAGGCACAAAAAGGTTCCATGCTTTCTATGTAGCATTAATATTTCATGGTTTTTCACAGGTAGCAAGGAAATAATTAATTTCCAAATATCCTCATGTTGCTCCCTAATTTATCATCTTGACATCTCACCTAGAATAGGATCTCTTCTACTAGGAGGTCAAGCTGTCAGCAACTTCTTTCCCCACTACTGTCCACACTTTGGCTATTTGTGGGTGAATAGTTATGGAGTCCCTTATTCTTTCTTCAAAATGGGTAGAGACAAAAAGGCTCTATAATATGTATAACTGAAAATTGGAACTAGGCCTCATTGATCTCACTGAATTGGGATGCTCACTAATTGAACTTAAGAAATACCACAATTAAACAGGGAGGTGATTATTACCCATACTTTTCAATATTAGGAGTTATGGGTATAGTAATATCTTAAGAAATATTAGTTTATAGAGAAAGATCACTTCTTAAAATTTCTCACTCAATATTTGTTAAAAAAAATTTCAAAAGGTAATTCACAGGGTTTCATTTGTTAAAAAAAATTTCAAAAGGTAATTCACAGGGTTTCATTTTAACCAAGTGCAACCACTTTTTTCCACCAAGTTCTGGCAAATAAAATAGTTCAGAAAAAAATATTCTATACAAAAAGAACAACTCTGGTTACTTTCTTTGTAAAGAACTCCTTTTACTCTCCATCAGTAATAATATCAGAATGACCCTAAAAGGCTGACTAACGTTCAAACACTAAAAGTAACACATGGACTAAACGATAGTCACATATAAGAAATGTCACATTAAATAAAAAAGAATATTATTTGGCAACAAATGTGAATTATGTGTCAGTTTGTGTTATAACATGGCTGAACCTTGGAAACACAATGCTAAGTAAAATAAGCCTATCAAAAATATTATCCTTTTGTCCAGTTCAATGTATAAGAAAGGGGGGCCAGAGTGATAGTACAGCAGGTAGGGAGCTTGTCTTGCATGCAGATACCTGGTTTCAATACCCAGCACCCCATATGGTTCCCCCTAGTCAGCCAGACATAATTCTTGAGTACAGAGCAAGGTATGACCCATGAACACTACTCATAAACAAAATAAAAAATAAATTAATTTATATGAAAGGTACACAGTAAGCAAATCTATAGACATAGGTAGATTTTAGTGATTACTGAGGGCTGGTGAGAAGAAAATGGGAAAATGATACTAATTGATAAAATATTATAATAATGCATATGGAGTTTCATTTTAGCATAATGAAAATATCCTAAAACAGGACTAGTAAACTTGTGATATGGTGCAAAATTAGTGTTAATGATTGTACAATTTTGTGAATATACTAAAAATCATTGAACTGTATATTCTAAATGGGTGGATTTTATGTTGTATGAATCATATCAGAATAAAGCTGCTATTTTTAAAAACTCAACAGCTGATTAATGATGCTCAAGTAAGGAGTTCTAAATATATATCTAAATTTTCAACTACATTTATTGGCACTTCAAATTTTATCAAAGTGAGAACATCTTAATATTCATATCCTAGATTCTAGCTATTAAACCTGCAAAGTATTTCTCTCAAAACTCTTTCAGAAATGCAATCTCTTCTTCTTTTTTTTTTTGTTTTTTTTTGGGGGGGGGGTTGTGGGCCACACCCAGCAGTGCTCAGGGGTTACTCCTGGCTGTCTGCTCAGAAATAGCTCCAGGCAGGCATGGGGGAACATATGGGACACCAGGATTCAAACCAACCACCTTTGGACCTGGATCGGTTGCTTGCAAGGCAAACACCGCTGTGCTATCTCTCCGGGCCCGCAATATCTTCTTATAATAGAAGTAGGAGCTCCAAAGAGAGGCTAGTTAGAGATAGAGAAGTAACTACACTAATAACTATCCCGGACAATGGTAGTGAGTGAGAGAAATAGAATTCCTGTCTCAAAGATAGGCAGGAGTGGGGAGGAGTAAGATTGTATTGATGGCAAGAAGGTTGCACTGGTGAAGGGAGGTGTACATTTTATGACTGAAACCCAACTACAAACATGTTTGTAGCCATAGTGCTTAAAAATATTATCATAAAAAAACAACAAGGGGCTAGTTCACACAGCCTGCTCTTTGCTGACAAAAGGTGTTCTATATTCTAATTTATTATAATACTATAATCTATGATTTATAATGTAGCTTATTAAGCTAATAACAACTCTTAAGAAAACTATGATCATCCAAACTATCACAAAGTAATGTGAAGGCAAGTATTTAATCCACAAAAATTACTATATAAAAACCTAGATCAACCATTATTTTGCAATTATTAACATTGAAATTACTAGTTAAAAAAACATTTTACAAAAATAGATACTGACCTTGTTTCTTTTAAACCTTCTTTCTGAATGACTTCCAATATCTGCTTTGCTGTCATTGGTGAGTTGGGATGTTTTTCTAGTGCCTAAAAAAAATAAAGAAAAACATAAGGTTTCTAAATTAAAGCACAAAATCATTCAAAATAATGTGCATGTAAATTATGCAATGGTTTTCCAAATTTTTTAAGGGAACGGACTACTTTGTCAAAAGGTCTCATCACACACCTCAAGTGTAAAATGAGAACATCATTTTTCATCACAAATGAAGATTAGTGGTAATTTTTTAACATAGAGGGGCTAGTCTTTTAAAATAAAAAACACAAAACACTCATCCAAAAAAGTAAGACTTAAAGAAATCAAGTTTAAAATGTGTACCATTTCCTTTATTAAAAAATTGCTGGTATGTTATATTTAAGTCATATCAGGCTCTTAAACTAGTTTCTAAATTTCCAGAGCCTTGGAAAAAAAATAGAGCCTAAATATTACCAATGCCAGAAAAAAATGTTCTGATTAGAAATAACTAATTCGTATTTTAGTAAACTGCTTTTGTATAATAAAATGGGGAGGGGAGATTCTTCAAGGCCCAAATGTGAAAGTAGCACACAGAAATCTAAGTGACTCATTACAGTGTTTTCCAGTTCAACTCAGTTTCCTTTCTTTTGCCTTTTCCAATTAATTTTCAATAAACCCCTTCATCTTCCCATTCAACTCATCTCATTTTTATAAACTGATTCCCATTCTCTTTTTTTGCCCTTCTTTCCTACATGGGAGTATTCGTTTCTAAACAATGTGTAGGAACTCCATGTTTGTAGCTAACCAGTGTTCTAGCATATTACACCATCTTCCCTGGACATTAAGTCCCTTTATTTGTCCTGGGATTTGGCTATGTGTTGTGAAAGTAGTAAACAACAGTGTCCACACTGTTCACCAGCATGGACTACAGGGACCACCTCTAGGTACAAGACACAATTCTCTACACATCTTTACAATCATTTCCTCCCAGGGCAGACGGCATCTATTTAAAGGTAAGTATAGAAGCTGCTTGCACATTGATGGCCCGTTGCAACTTAGGTTCTAGTGTTCTAAGTTATGCAATTGGCTAGAATATTGATTATTATTAGAATGCACTGTGTGCTGTAAAAACTAAAGATGGAAATTCTTTTAAATCTTTTCCAACAAGTTCCATGGTCTCTCTATTATCAAGTGGCCAAATTTTCACTACATCACTAGCAAAAGTTCAGTTCCTCAAAGTTCTATATTCAGCCAGCCCATCTTACCAAGAGGGGTAGGGTCACTCTGTTGTTTTTCATTTTCTAGTTGCCAGGAAATTTCCCCATTTTTTCCCAGTCTAGATCAGCCCCTTGATCATAATGGTTAAGTTCTTTATCATGAGCTCCATTAAGAAAGAAGGTACAGCAGCAAGTAAATTAATAGGATCAAAGAAAAATTGTCCTCACAGAAGAGGGCACTGGAGAGCTGAACTTAAACTGGGAAAGTGGGTGCGGGTGGTGGGGGGGAAAGGGCATAGCTGTATAGGAAAGAGGTCTAACACATAAAAATACTTTTTTTAAGGCAATAAGGAAACTGCATAAAAGAACTGAAAGGGGAGTAGATATCAGGTCACAAAGAGAAGCATTCAAGAAAAACATGAAAACAAACAAAAAAAGGTAACAGAATTTGAAAATAAGAACTGTAAGTAGAGCAGACATATTTATGAATTACTGAGATGCTATGGTCACATGGACTATATATTATATTATATATTAATATATTATTTATTCTATTTATATATTTATGTATATGAATATAATATATAATTTTATATATTTATTATATTATATATTAATATATATAGGATGGGTATCACCCCAAATGATAGGCAATGCTGGAAATACTAATGGTCTCTCTTAAGAGATATGGAGAGAAGGGCAATAGACACAGACCGACAAACAAGAAAGAACAAAGCTGGAGGAAAAGGCACAGGATGGTTGAAATAGGGGGGCAGAGGATAAGAGAAAGGTGCAAAATTGAGCTTAACTGGGACTGTCCAAAAGGCAAAGTGGTTAAGTCTAGAAAAGGACTGAAAAAGAAAATCCAGTGTACTAAACAATGTTTTCATGAAATTTTGGGTGCACTTGAAAGTGGGGTTACTCACTGTGGAGGACTCCCTGTTTCTCTTCCTGAGTACAGGCCCCTCAGCACACCTGGGCAGCTCCTCCCAGCAATTGAGAGAATTTGGATAGCCCTGTCCCCTTCTCTATGTCATCACATCCTACTCTACAAAGGAAGTAAAAGTGCCAAGAATTACATCATGAACTGGATGAGAGGCAGGAAGGAAATGATGAAGCCACACAAAACACCAGAAACCACCCTCAGTTCCTGCAAGACAGAGAAAAGAGACAGAGGAGAGGTTCCTGGGTGTGAACAAGTTTCACTGAACTAATTGTGTGAACATTAATAGAATAAAAGATAGAGAGAAATTACCTTCACAGAACAAAACATTAATACCATCAAAATAATGTGACACATAGCAAAGACAGGAATCAGACTTGCAAGCAGCCATACTCAAGCATGACAGCATTAGCTCGATTGCCTTTTTTCCCAAAAATCTCTAGGCTCCGAGGCTTTATAGTATTCTACATAGTATAAAAGTATATTCTCGGCATTTCTTTCTTCATCTCACCAACTACAATTCACATTTGAATGTGTTCACAGTTTAGTAAATTATTTCTTTTACTATAACACATTACTCTAATTGTTTCCCACCTTGTACCTACCTCTCGAGAAACTAATATCATGGACGTAATAGATTAAAGTGCAAGACTGCTTACAATTTTTAGCACTACTTGTCAAAATATATTCTGGTAAACAGAATCAATATATATGCCATACTATCAACAGATTCACACTGTCTTTGAGCAATAAGACATAATTTGTGAATTATAAAACTTATTTTAAAGTTTTCCAATATTTATAATTACTTAACATAATCATACTTTTAGGGGCTGGAGAGGTAGTTCAGCAGGTAGGATGTTTTTCTGACCTGAATTGGCCCTCATGCATCGAAATAGTCCCCTGGGTTCTATTTCTAGCATCTCATATGGTCCCTTAAATACTGCCAGAAATTAAGCCTTGAGTGTAGAGCTAGGACTAACCTCTGAGTATCACTGGGGGTGGCCCAAAATAAAAATATAACTAAATCTTACATTTTGATAGCAAAAATTTTACTTCATGTATATTAGATGAAATATAAACACAAAATTAAAACCATAATAAATTAGTCTTAATAGTCTTATTTTCCTACTAGATTTTGTATTCATAGGTATTATTTTAATATAAAAGTTCCTAAAATGCATTTGCATACTATCAAATGCCTGACTTTTCTCTATTTCATTTGAATTATTCAAAATAAACATATAAACATATTGGTACTTTACAGAGGATAGACATTTATATGCTATTAAAATTCAACTAAGAAAATAAATCTCAAAAAATTGTACTATATCTAACATTCTTGGAGTACTTTTGAGTCAGTGATAGAATGTGACCTCTATCATGTCTCTTGATACACTGCCAGTAGCCTCCAGAAACTTTTTAATGATTTATACTGAGATCAAGCAAAACTGAATATTTCTTCACAATTTTACAAGCAGTAAGCATTATCTTTAATAATTTGACAATTTGGTTTGTGGCAAGTTGTTATTATTTTAATTATACTTACATTAATAATAAGGCTAAAGTTTATTTTTCAAATTACTATCATATGGGATATATCTAAAATATGTGTGTACATATATGTATACACAGATATATAAAAACATATCTATATATATTTGGCTTTGGGGCCACATCTGGTGGTGTTGTGCACTCAGAAATCACTCCTGTCAGGCTTGGGGGTCCATATGAGATGCTGGGGATCGAACCCATGCCAGCCCCATGCAAGGCAAATGCCCTACTCACTATGCTATTGCTCCAACCCCAGGATATTTCTATTTTCTTTACCAAGTATAATTATTTCTATATATTGTAAGAATAACAGTCATTGTTTGCATATTAATATCAGGTATTCCTTTGCTTAGATTTTGAATAGTTTATTGAGACATGAACATTTTTCTATTTTCACATGTACATCTTTCTCAGACTGATTCATTCTGATTTTTACTACTTAAGTTTAGAAACTTTATAATCAGACATCAGGAGAATATCTGCAAATACTTCATTCAAGTATTTACATATATTTTAATGCTTCGACAATTTAACTTCTGTACAGAAGTACAGAAGTTAGTAAGTCAAATTTAGTAAGTCAAATTTCCACAGTACAATGTGCTTCACTTGTAGATTAATGAAATGTCCTTTTCCATCCATCAGTGTTAGGTCAATAAAAAATATCTGAATGTGAAACTAGTACATAAATGTGGGAACCCAAATTATAAAATGCGCAGAAGCTAAGCTATTCTGGTTGAAGTGGAGAGCAGGATCCCTAGAGCCCCTCAGACTTATTCCTTTTAATGGCTAAAGTCACTCTGGAAGTCTCCAGGGTCTCTAAAATAAATTGCAAAACAGTGTCCTTGGGACTCATCCAGGAGTCCTGCTAGGTGCCCTGATCTTTTCATCAATTTCTATGCCAGCACCACACTGTTTTAATTGCTGTAATATTATAATACGCTTTACTATCTGGACAGGGCACTGCTCTCATTATTCCTTCTTAAATTTTTAATTGTTCATGTCTTTATTACCTCCAGATGAAATTTAGATTGGAAATAAATGAGACATCTAATTAAATTTTTAAGAAATTTACACACATTGTTCCATGCCTTTAAGTTTTATCAACTGTAATAAACTTTTTTATTACATGTTTTTATATTTTCAGTCACAACTATGAATAAGCTTGTTTCATATAACATTCTCATATTTCATTGCTAATATACACAAAAGCTGAACTGTGATAATTACTATCTATATACAGTTAATTGAAGTCTTAATAATTCTAGCAGCATAGAAGTACCAAATCCCATTTTCTACAAATAATGTGAATTGTGTGTCTTTCTCAATAATTCTGTTTTTCTTTATTATTTACATTGAATGAAACTAGCAATTTTTAGTAACTTCGAAAACTTATTGCTGAAAATTGAGCTGCTTTATAATTTATTTCCTTAAAAAAATAAAACCTTTGCTGAATTCCCCTAAGGATATCTGTAGCTAGAATTATTAAAACTAGCACTGCCAAGAGAAGCCTGTAATTAGACACCACTGGCCAGATATCACTGTCTTCTCTATGCAAATCTGTCTGCCACAATGTTCAATCTTTACATAAAATGTCCTCTCCTTAAAAAGTAAATTCTTCTCCAGTGATAGGGCTACATGGTGATTCTACTTCTCTCTCATGCTGGTAATTGTGTCTTATACGTTTCAAACTTACACCTCACACGAAGTCTTTGAATTCCCAACTACCATCTGACTTCTGCATTAAAACTTTCCAAGTAGTTATCTCCAAATTCAGCACCGCCCTCTAAATGGGCAAGGCTCAGGTGAAGGACACAGAGAACAGAGATAATTTGCTACCTTCCAAGAAATGGTTTCTCTTGTATTTTTCTGAGGATGTGACTCAAACTTGCAAATATATCACTGGATTTCACCTTTAATCATGTGACTATCATAGCCTACCTCAAATATAATGTAATTTTGAGACAAGACAGACTCATCCCTGACACCTTATCTCCCAAACTAGTTTGCAGTTAAAGGAGAAAATAATATCTGCAAATAAATAAATAAATAAATAAATAAATAAATAAATAAATAGCAACATAGTTGAGAGATAGAAATGGCTTGCAAAATCATATCTAAGAACCGCAAAGAATATATTTTTCTGTTTTAAGTCCAATCTTCCTACATTTTTCTGGTTTGGTCTCAAACATTTTATGGCTACCTCTTTAATTTTCTGGGTGCCTCTTAGAAAATTAATTTCATGTATATCTAAGATCAACAGTAATTATACCAGCATTCATATAATGGTTAAAATTGTAGTCCTTCAGACATTAAATATTCTGAGCAGGCTACTTGCTTCACTGCAAAATGAAAAGATTTTCATAATTTAAGAATCCTATCAATGATTTATATTTAGATTTGTAGAATCTCAAATGAGTAGAAACACCAGGCTCTCTTCCTTTCTCCAACATTAATGTGTCTTCCTTTAATAAGTTTAATCTATACTGTTAGTTCACTAAAAGGTTTAGCTGTTTAATGCCTCATGTCTTAGGTAAATGATTCTGGGATTATAACAATGAACCATTAAATAGCTCTCTACAATTACAGAGAGCTTTCAAACAAAATATTATTTGTCTTCATACAACATTTATCATCTTATTTGCCCTTCACAATAAGATGTTGAGATTCATATAGGAGGCAGAATTAACTTTGAGATTCACGAAGTAATTGGTCTAAGGTTATATTGTTACTGAGTAAAAGGGTACAACTTACACATAATATGCCCAATGAAAGTGTTTAAATATAGTAAGAGTATCAAATATCTTATTATATTTAAGTAATATAACAAGACCTCTGTGCTAACTATCTTGGGACTACATATTTCCAGAGAAATACTGAACATTCCCTTTATCCACTATTCTTAAGAAACCTCAAACGTCCGTATCACTTTGATAAAACATGAATTTATGTCACTAGGTGGTATTCAGTTGAGGAAATAAATCACATAAAATTATAGCCCTTCAGCAACTTCTCTACATATGTAAATCAACTAGATTGTTGTCTACTCTTAGCAGATACATTTACCAGTTAAAGGCTTACAGGTAATAGTTTTTTATTATACCTGCAGGATTTTTACAGGAAAGAAAAATACTGTGATCTCATATAAATAAGTGTGACTTCAAAGATCACAAAAATATTGTTATAATAATTTTAATAGGCAGGTCTACCTTTCACAGAAGTCAACTTCTAGGATGAAAAAGTACACTCCAGTGTGGCACATCTTAAAATCTGGAGCTAGCAACTCTGGTATTGAAATTGTTCCTTCTATAAAATTATGTGCCTTTTTGCCATGTGCATAAATGTTCTTATAGAAACTGGGGGCTATACTCAACACAATATGCATGGTATATATTGCATCCCCACTCCTTAAGTCAATCCACACTAAAGAATAGTCTCCTTTAATGTTCTTAATGGCTTAAACTATACACTTCCGAGATAGCACCTGTCAAAACTGGTATTAATTAGCATTATCTGTGTAATGATATTATTCCTGCTACACTGCTAACTTCATGTGTTCAAGCACCAAAGTCATCATTCACATCTGTAACTTCAGACTACAGCACTAATCAGTGAGCTTTTGTAAATAAAGAATGAGTTAAATTAGAGAGATGTTTGTATCCGTCTTTATGGGGAATCTTTATAGAGAAACAAGATTATGGGCTTTGTAGATAGATGAACCTAGAACCCCTCCCCTCTAATTTTTGTGCTGGGTTATTTAAACCACCTCTCCCCCTAAATCTAAGCTTCTCCACTTCTTCACTTACAAAATGTCATAAAAATCTAGTGAGGTAAAGAATGTGAGCCACTTATTCCAAAACACTAAATGACTTTTTACAGATGTAACTAATGCTTAAAAACACTAGTTAATACTACTGACTGAAGGGTGCTAGACTCTTCTCAAAGGGAGAATATATTAATTGTTTGATACAAAGAAGAAAGCTATTTAAAGCACGGGGGTTAGGGGGTCTCCTTATGTTATTCTGCACCAGTTCTTACAAAACAGGTCAGCTACAGAGAGCTAACCCTTCTGCACTGATCACTGCCCAACTCATTCTATTACAGACTCTTGGGCAAACCTGTAACACAGTGAACCACATTTCATTATCTAACAT
>PVKC010031220.1:0-14592 GCA_004027635.1 Crocidura indochinensis
GATTTATGTTTTCCTATAGTAATATTGTCTGTCTAGACTTGAAACCACTAGGGCCCTGACACATATGGTTGAAACACTATTTTTAAAGATTATATTGTGTCTGTTAATACAAAGGTCATGATGTAGATTTTTGCACTTAGAATCACTGTGAGAACGTGGGAATGTTCACACAGATCTTGGCTCCATCAGCAAATAAATTAAAATAAACTGAAGTCTTGAAATAGAAATAGCCCTCTTTCCAAGTGCCTCATTTAGAGAATGACATCCTGTTTTCTTCTGAATATCATGGGTACTTCTGCATATGAATGAATTTTGGAATAGAGAAGGTACCATAAATGCAATACATAAAATAACTTAGAATTTCAGGTTTTGGCAATTATAAGTGATCAAGCTTTTCTGTTTAAAGTGTGAAAGGAAAATAATATCTGAAATTTTGTTAAATAAAGTTTTATAATTTTTTATTAAGTCAGAATACATATAATTATCCTTTTAAGAAAACAGGAAATTATCTTTAGAATAATGTGCCATTCATGCAATAAGTTATATATTGATTTAGCTTTCCTATCAGCATATAAGTCAGATAGACTTTCTGATTATAGTTATGAGAGGTAAGTTTCAAAGATCACTTTAAGCTTCTAAAATACTAAACCTAGAATAATTTGCTAATTTTAGAAATCTATGAATTTCTCATATTAAAACTATATAGTAACATTATAAATTATATTAAAATTAATTTTTAGAGCTGGTGCAGTGGCATTAGGCATAAGGCATCTGCCTTGCGTGCACTAGCCTAGGATGGATCAGTTCGATCCCTCAGCATCCCATATGGTCCCCCAAGCCAGGAACAATTTCTGAGCGCATAGCCAGGAGTAACATCTGAGCATCGCTGGGTGTGGCCCACAAACCAAAAAAAAAAATTAGTTTCAGTCTTAAATTTTAATATTTTCTATTGCTGCACTATTATAATTGATAGTGTAGTTATATATTAAAATATTTTAAATATAGGATAACAGGTAAATTCAATATGGACTAAGACTGTTATAACTACAGAATCAATTGAATATTTAGCTCACACCCAGTGGTGCTCAGGGGTTACTCCTGGCTTTGGGCTCAAAAGTCACTCCTGGCAGGCTCAAGGGGTCCATATGGGATGCTAGGAATCAAACCAGGGTCTGTCGTGTGTTGGTCGAGTGCAAGGCAAACCACTGTGCTATCGCTATGACTCTTTAATAATGTATTTAAAATAAAATAAGACTTTGGGTTGAGTATAGAAAAGATCAGAGAGGCTTTTCCTATTGGTTCATTACCTAGATTAAAAGTGTATTTTCAGATGTTACATTCTTTAGGATCATTATATAAACTTGCACTGAAAATGTCACGGCAATTTTTATATCCAATCATAATAATCAAAATAACTATTTGGGATAAATTGAGTCTATGAAGTCTGTGACTTTATGTGAAATTTATGCTGAACATTGGCCAGGGGCTTGTTATGCTTTTTTGCTTATGCGTTTAAGCTAATTTCTAGTCCTTGGGTTATAGGTATATGACTGACTGCCAATAATAAAATGTGAGAAGTGTTATGTAATTTCTGGTTGAGGGCAATTAAGATCTGCTTCGAACATCTTTCTTTCCTGCCCTATTAAGAAAACGTGAATTTGAAGACATATATTAGAGGTAGATAAGTTGCAATCTCAATTTTTTTCGCACATTATAACAAACTTGTCTTATTCCTGGAGACCAAAGTGTAACTTGCCATGAATGAATAATGTGTATTTACGCTGCTAATCTCCAAAATTTGAGGGTTGCTAATATTTTTCATTTTAATTAGTATATTCTCAAATAGAAGTAATATGTTTTATTTATTTATGTTTTGAGCCACACCCAGAGATGTTTAGAAATTACTCCTGGCTCTGTATTCAGAAACTACTCTTAGTGATGCTCAGGGATCATATGGGATGCTGAATCTTAAACCCAGGTCATCTTCATGCAAGGTAAATGCTCTACCAGGTATATTATTTCTCTAGTCTCTATGAATAAATTTTAGAAAATCCTTGAAGAACTAGGCAAATAAGTATGATATTAAATTAATAATGATATAATGATAAAATATAATAAAGGTAGGAAGCAGTGAACAATAGGAAATAGATTGTTACATATTTCAACTGTTTCAACAAAATCAAGAACCTGATAAGTAAATATGATATAAAATAACTGAAAAAAATTATATTGGATCAAATATTTAACAATAGTAATTACAGTGAAAATATAGAAAATAGGGGCCCGGGAAATAGCATGGAGGTAAGGCGTTTGCCTTTCATGCAAAAGGTCATCAGTTCGAATCCCGGTGCCCCATATGGTCCCCCGTGCCTGCCAGGAGCAATTTCTGAGCATGGAGTCAGGATTAACCTCTGAGCACTGCCGGGTGTGACCCAAAAACAAACAAAAAAAAATAGAAAATATAAGACCTGGAGTCAGAGAGACAGCATGGAGGTAGGGCATTTGCCTTGCATGTGGAAGAATGGTGGTTCAAATCCTGGCATCCCATATGGTCCCCAAGCCTGCCAGGAGCGATCTGAACAGAGAGTCAGGAGTAGCCCCTGAGCACTGCCCGGTGTGACCCAAAAACAAAAATCAAAAAACAAAAAAAAAGAAGAAAATAAAAGACCTTATATATTGTCCTTAAAACGTGGTCAAATACCTTTTCAAATGTGGTGATTAGGAGATACAGTTTAGTAAAAGAAAACCTGATCTGTAGACATGAGCCACAGATTCTGTTTGGTGACTATATACATGCTTAGTTCAACCATATCTACATTTCCATCTGGGGTTTCTTGCAACATAACAAAGTGTGCCTTCTTTGACACACTGCAAATAAATGTGTGGACCCCACAACTAACATGTGAGAGAGAGCCAGAATCATGTGTGTGACCTGCAATAAAAAGAAAGGAAATACCAAGAAGAAAGATATCAGTACATTTTAATAGAGAAAATCATGTTCTCATCTTCAGTGAGATTATTATTGATATTATATATTAATATCATGTATTAATATAAAAAATAAAAAACACATACATTTTAAATAATCATGGCTGGTTAGGTCAATGTACCATGATATTAGAGTGATGGACTTTGTGATATTTTTCAACTATTTCAAAATAGATTGGAATAGATATATAGAATCTATTATGGACTTCTATACTAATAGAATCTATTTGGAATAGATATTGTTCAACTATTTTGGAATAGATATTTAGAAAACATATATGTATATATATAAGTTTCAAGTAATTCTATACATATATATACATATATATTGAATACATATATATTGAATATATATATATATGTTACTTAAATCTTGAATTACTTGAAACTTAAATCCTTAAGACTACAAAAAGCTCCTAGAAACAATGCATTCATATAGCAAAGTGGCATCCTACAAAATTAACATGAAAATATTAATGGCCTTCTTTTACACAATAATTATAGAAAAATAAATGGACATTAATAAATGAACTCCATCCACATTAGTATCGCACAAACTCAAATACCTTGAAGTCAACTTAACCAAAGAGGTGAAGGACCTATACAAAGAAAACTACAAAATCCTGCTTCAATAAATAAAAAAGGACACACAGAAATGGAGACACATATCCTTGTTTCTGGACTGGGAGGATTAACAACATTGAAATGTCAATATTCTCCATAGCATTGTGCAGATTTAATGCAATCCCTCTAAGAATACCCATGACATTCTTCAAAGAAGAGATTGAAGACTCTTAAAATTTATTTGGAGCAATAATCACCCAGAAATAGCTAGAGCAATCCTTGGGAAAAGAAATATGAGAGTCATCACTTTCCACAAATTTAAATTGTATTACAAAGCTATAGTCATTAAAACAGCATGGTAATGGAATAGACGAGTATTCAGAGAATGTCCCCTAGACATCAATTATTTAATTTTTGATAAAGGGGAAGTAAATGCAAAATGGTGCAAGGATAGTCTATTCAACATGTATTGTTGGGACAACTGGTCAGCCACTTGCAAAAAAAAAAAAAAGAGAACTTTAACCTCCATTTAACACCATGCACAAAGGACAAATCCAAATGGATTAAAGACCTTGATATCAGATCCAAACTATAAGGTTTATGGAACAACATGTAGGCATAACACCCCATCACACTGAGACTAAAGAAATCTTTTATGAGGAAATAGCACTCTCCAAGCAAGTGGAAGCAGAGATAAACAGATGGGAATAGATTAAGCTAAGAAGTTTTTGCACCTCAGAGAATAAAAAACCCACCCACAGAATGGGAGAAACTATTCACCCAATACCCATAAGATAAGGGGTTAATATTGAAGATATACAATGTACTGACAGACTTAACAAGAAAAAAAATCTAACCCCATCAAAAAATGGGGAGAACAAATGAAGTGACACTTCCTCATAGAAGAAATACAAATGGCCAATAGAAAATGCTCCACATCATTAATTATCAGGGAGATGCAAATCAAAATAACAAGGAGATATCATATCACATCACAAAGACTGGCACACATCACAAAGAACAAGAACAATCAGTGCTGGTGGGGATGTGGGGAGAAATAAACTCTCATTCACTGCTAGTGGGAATGCTGTCTAATCCAACCTTATGGAAAAAATTATGACGATTCCTCAAAAAGTGGAAATTGTACTCCCATATGATCCATCTATACCACTCCTAAGGATATACCCTAGGAACACAAAAATACAATTCAAACATCCCTTCCTCACATCTATATTCACTGCAGCACTATTTACAATAGCCAGATTGGAATCAACCAAGGTGCAATTCAACAGATAAATGACTAAAGAAATAGTGGTACCTATCCACAATGGAATATTATGCAGTCTTCAGGAGAGATGAAATCATGAAATTTTCCTATACATGGATGGACATGGAATCTATTGTGCTGAGTAAAATAAGTCAGAGGGAGAGATCTAGAGATGAAATAGTCTCACTAATCTATGGGTTTAAAACAAATAACATTAATGTAATAATGCTTAGAGACAATAAATGAAGGCTGTAAGGCCCAGCTTAAGAATGACACTCACCACAGAGAGTGGTGTTTATTTAGAGGAATAACTACACTGACAACTAACATAACAATGTGAATGAATGAGGGAAATAGAAGCCTGTCTCAAATACAGGCGTGGTGGGGCGAGGAGGAGAGATTTGGGGAATTGGCGATGGGAATGTTGCACTGGTAAAGAGGGGTGTTCTTTATATGCCTGAAACCCAACTGCAATCATGTGTGTAATCAAGGAGCTTAAATAAATATCTTTAAAAATATAGCCAATGTGCTAAAAAAAAAGAAAGAAAAAGAAAAGTAAAATTAAAAATTTTAGTTTTCTAAAAAAATTATTTATCAAGAACACTGACTTTAGTCTTACCTTCATTTTGGGGACAAAATAAACTGTTCTACATTTTTTAACTACTAAGTGAAAACCTTATAATTGTTTGTCTAAATATAAGAGGAACAGTTTTCTAATCCTATAATTTCAGAATAGGTAGATGAATACCTCAGTTACTTTTCTGGCTTGATTTGTATTCTTTTATTTCTGCTAAGAATAGGGCAATTCCCTCCAAAGTAGTAAGTTTATATTAACATAATCAGAATAATATGAAAATAAAACCATGGATATAATTAGCAACAAATAATATAAAATAAAAATATGTAATCCTTATGATTGGTAAAATATTAAAAATTCTACAATATTTTACATGTTTTTAGGTAATTTTTTGCAGTGTGTTATTTACTTATTTGATGTTCAAAGGTACCATAATTTAACATTTCTAATTTAATTTAAGTTTTGTAAGGATTTTAAATCAAGAAAACTGGAAATGTTTAAATGTTATTTTTGTAAAAGTTTTTTTTAAATATCTGACATATCTAACCTAAATTGTAGGGATATTTTAATAATATGATATTGATATTTCATAAGAGATGCCTTCAGCAGCTGTCTTCTAAAAAAATGTTGCACTAAGATAATAAGTACAAGATGATCGTTTTGTACTTAACATTTGTGTGAAAATTTTTTAACTACTTTTCTTTTTTATTTTGGGCCACATCCGGTGACGCTCAGGGGTGACTCCTGGCTATGTGCTGAGAAATCACTCCTATCTTAGGGGACTATATAGAATGCCTGGGGATCGAACCTCGGTTAGTTCTAGGTTAGCTCCTGAAAGGCAGATGCCCTGCCGCTTGTGTCACCATTGCCCCCCACCCCCGCATTTTCTTTTAAACTATTGTTAACAATTCATTGAAACAGACTTACTGGATCACAGCATATATATCTTTGAAAATTTTATAATTTATTCTAGGGATTTTTCTTCTAGAAATATTGTGCCTTTTACATTATTACTAACAAGCTTTTATCATGAGACAGTACTATATTTTATATAATGTTTTTCTTCATTCATTGGAATGATTATGTAATATTTTTGATTCAATTAATTCATTTTTAAATGTACAGTGTTGAGCCACGATTTCATTAAAGGCATAAGTCTTGTTTTATCATAGAATATGATCATTTTTTGTGCTATTAAGCAAGCCTGCTCCCAAGTTTATTGGACATGTTGGTTTATAATTTTTCATTTACTCTGATGTTCCTTATCTAACTTTGGTGTCCATGTTAACACTAGCTTAGTAAAATTCTATTCTAAGTGTTCTCTTGCAGGTTAGATAATTGTTGAAGGAAGATTGGCAGTATTTATATAAATAATTGGAATCAATCACCAGTGAAGCACTCTCTCTTTGAAGTTTTCCTTTTATACAAGATTTTTCAAAAAAATCTTCTACTCACAACTTCTTTCCAGATTTCATGCTTTCTTCAAAAGTATATTTCTACTAATTTATTATGATTATTTCCATAGAAAATGCCCATCATTTTTGGTAATTTATTTTTGTCATATTAATTCTTGATGACATCCTTATATTTTATTCTAATTTTTCTTTTTCTTTTCATGCTGAAGAAATTTGCAAAACTTTTTAGTATAATTATGATTAAATTTTATGATTCAAGAATAAACTATATTATTTATTACCTTTATATTACCTTTTTATAAATTTCAGTTATTAAATATATGAAAAGAAATATGTTTAATATGATTCTGTTTATGTGTGTGTTTGTAAAATGGAATTATTCTGAAGATGAAAGGGATGGTAGGAATGTGGGAAGGATGGTGGTGAGAGAGGTGCTAGGACATATTATGTTTCAGACCTAAATATTAATAACTGTAAATTATGGCATTTTAATAAAATATTAAATACATATTTAAAAATGACAAAATGGGGGCCAGAGCAATATAGCACAGTGAGTAGAGATTTGCCTTGCAAGTGATTGACTTGCCTTTAATAACCAGCATCTCATAGCTCCCTCAGAGCCTGCCATGCGTAATTTCTAAGTGCAAAGTCAGGAGTAATGTCAGAGCTCCACTGGGTGTGGCCCTAACCCCAACCCCCAAAAGGCAAATTGGTGATATTATAAACTAATTTAACATTTATTTTTTGTTTGTTTTGTTTGTCTATTTTGGTTATACCCGGCAGTGCTCAGGGGTCACTCCTGGCTCTACGCTCAGAAATAGCTCCTGGTAGGCTCAGAGGATCATATGGGATGCCTGAATTCGAACCACAGTCCTTCTGCATGCAAGGCAAACGCCTACCTCCAAGCTATCTCTCTGACCCTGAATTTAACATTTCTTAAGCAGAGATCAAACAGATTCCTACAAAGTGCCCCGAATATTTCAATGAGTACAGAAGTAGAAAATCATATTAGTTTTGAGAAGGGGGAAATGGTATAAGACAAGGGAGGATAAAACAGAAATAGCAGAGAAAATAAACAATTAGGGAAATGTAAAGAAGCATTGTTCAAGTCAACACATTTGCTCCTATTTCAGTGTTAGCTCTGTCATGATATTTTTGGGTTGATATTTAACTTTCATCTGATGTCAGCAGCAATCATAAGGAAAATGATTGCTCTTCAGCAATCAATCATACATCCAATACTTACAACACACATCAATAATCATAAGAAAAAATAAATATCGCTTTTTATAGATGCTTAAATTTTATCAAGTTTTGCTTCTAAAACATCTTATTTTCCCTATAAAATATTTGAAAAGGTACTGAAAAATATTTAAGATGAGTAAAAACATTCAAAATTAAATACTAAATTTCAAACAATTGTAAAAATTTTCAACAAAATTGCCATCTCATTCAGCTGACATGAGAATTGCAATGTGGAACAAATGTGGATTCATCAATTCCAAAAATCTTGATTGCTGTCCAGACATCCCATAAAATTGAATCTGCTTACCCTTCTGTTGCCCTAATGCTTTATAGAAGCAGTACACACATCCTGTGCAATTTATTCTTGCTTGTACTCTTTAAGATACAACATACAATATTAGGACTTAAATAACAAGCAAGGTGGTCATATGGAGGTTTTTACAGAAATATTCTGCTTCTACCTTCATCAGAAGTGGCCAAATGCTATAAGAATGCAAATAGGGCAAGTTAGAAGTATTGCTGATTTGAGATAGGCTTTTTCCTGAAGCTATTAAAAATACAATAAAACATGTAAAACATCAAGAACATAAAGTACATACCTTAAATTTAATTGCTCAGTAAGGTTAAAAAAAAGTGATCAGTAAGTCTAGTCACACATTTTGAAATTGGAATCTTATATACTAAAATAATTTTTCTTTATTCTTTTCTCAGATAACATCAACATGCTGTGTATACATAAGTCAATAACATGATGTATGAAGTCTCTTATTTAACTGATAGATGTTCCTGAACATTTAATCAGTCTTTTACTCTTGGATCAATAAATTACTCCAATACACTGTTCATGTTTATTTTCTCATTGAAGTAATGAAAAATGTATATTGGCACAAATAAACTCATTGCATAATAGTCTTATTTAAATCTTTTAATCCTCATTCAACTCTAAAAATTGATATTTGCAAATGTACTTGAAGAGAATGAAAGTATGGCATTTGAAGTAATATCAAAATCCTACAGAATAAATTTTGGAGTATTATGATTATTTATTTTGATATACTGTTCAGCAATTCTTTGAATAGAAAATATTCAAATAATATATTGCTGAATATAAAATATTCAAGAATATAAATTGTTCAAATGATTTTTATAATAATTGAATAAATGCTGAAGAAATATGAACAAACATAATTTTGTTAATATTTAATTAATTATGATGATGAAATTTAAACTAAATTCCTTAAGGAAAACAATATAAACAACTACTTTATGTATGTAAACTAAAACATTGCAAATAAGATGATTTGCTTTTAAAATATAGTAATTAATATCATACTATCAAATTAATTGAATTCTTTTGGCTAATATATTCTATCCATCACAGGCATCAGTGGCATTTTATTCTAATTTCATTAATAAAAATCTTGTATAAAATAGTGTACTAGTTATACATTGAAATTGACTTGAAAATTAATACTGCAGTCAATATTTGTTTATTAATTCAATTTTATTTTTGCTAATTTTCAGATAATGTGTTATTGTGGGTGACTCGAAAGCTGTTCAGGAAATGCAAAATCCAATCTTATTAGCAGGATTAATAGAAAAAATGTTCATTGATTCAAAGCTAGTAACAAAGAATTTGATGGTAGGGGCAATAATGATAATACAGCAGATATGGCACTTGCCTTGCACTTGACTGGCCCAGTTTTGATTCCCTGAGCATACCATATGGTCCCCATATGGGCATACCATTTGACTCTCTACACACAAAAATTTGATGCTGCTTATTGCGCAACAAAATATCAGGATTATCCATGATGCTCCAAGGATATGTCTATTGATAATAAAGAATCTTTGGGGCTATACCAAATATATTTTGTTTGTTTGTTTTGAGGTCACACCTGGCTGAGCTCAGGAGTTATTCCTGGCTCAACATTCAAAAATCCTTCTGGCAGGCTTGTGGGATCATATGGGATGACACTGATTGAACTCTGGTAAGCTGCATGCAAGGCAAATACCCTACTGCTTGTGCTTTGTTTCCCCCCCCACATCTAATAAACTTTGAGTGAAAATATGACATTTGGAATTGAGCTCTAGTAGACTGCATGCCTACTGTACTATTTCCATAGTACTATTCCATACCACTGTACTATTTCCATACCCCTTTATGGGATTTTAATATTATTAAATATATTTTGACTTTTAATCTACTTTTCCTGTGTTTTGACTTTTTTGGGGGGAGGGGTCACACCCGGCAGTGCTCAGGAGTTACTCCTGGCTCCATGCTCAGAAATTGCTCTTGGCAGGCACGGGGGACCATATGGGGCACTGGGATTCGAACCAATGACCTTTCACATGAAAGTCAAACGCCTTACCTCCATGCTATCTCCCGGACCCCGTGTTTTGACTTTTAATAAAAATCAGTAATTGTTTAAAATAGTATATGAGTTGTGAGTAGTTGAAATAAAGTGAAAGGAACAAGATTTCCTATAGCTTAGCATGAGATTATTATAGAAAAATGAATTCAATCTTGAAAGAAAGCACAGGTAGTATGTGTGTTTTACTGGGTATGTATTCAATCACTTTTACCCTAGGGTAATTTAACAATCCCATTCATTTATATATACTTTAAATAAAATGTAAAAGTAAGGTTTAAATAAAAATGAGTAAACTTGTATTACTTTTAATAAAAATGAAAATAACTTTGTATTATCATATAAAATTAACAATAAATAACCAATTGCACTGGCCTAATGACTAATAATCCTTAATGTTAGTTCTTTATCAATGTTGCAATATTTAAGTTTTAAGAATAAACATAGGAGAAGATGCTGGGGATCTTTATTAAAATGTTAAAATGGTCACAAGGTATAAAGATGTACAGAAATTGAGATAATAGTACATAATTATAGTTGAAAATATTATGTATCGAATTTTTGTCAAATTTTATTCTGACTGTGTATCTTGAAGGAAAATGCAATATTTGTATAAAGGATAATTTTGCTTGTTTGACTTTAAAATGTGTTTTTGTATGAAAAATATTCATTTCTGAAAGAGAAAAATGATACATAAACTCTACCTGGGGAACCCATGGAAGTTATAGTTTGTTGTGATAGTTTCTTTTATTCTGAATTTCCTTAGTTTAATGTAAAAAGAATATTTTCTAAGAAAGAAAAATATTGACACCATTTATTGAGAAATAACATTTTGCTATCTTGTATCTTATATTTTCTGCGTTTTTCCAAGCGTATCTTACTTTTTACTAAACTATTGTCAACAATATTGCAAACATCTAAAATACTTAAAATAATTAAAAATAAATCTCATGTAGGGAATTCATATATAGAGTGACATGGGATATTTTTATTGGCATGCAATATAAAAGTATGATAGAAAGCAAGCTTTAGTTTAGATTGTTATAGGTAGGATGGATATTTCTCATCCCTTTTGATTCCATTATGTATATTGTGACTGATAAATTGGTTCACAAGTCTAAGAGGATGAATTTTATAGATTGTAAAACTGAGATCCAATGTTATCAAGACAGAAGGTCATATAATAAATCAATGGGTCAGAAAGGCCAAGAACTTGGGGATTTTTTTCTTATTTTTTTCTTATTCTCAAAGTCCTCAATGAAAAATACGTTGAAAATAAGGTTCAGAGTTTAAAATTGTCTATGGAATTAAAATTGTTAAGGCAGTTTACATGTAAACTTTTGGAAATTTCCTTGTTAAGATTTTAATTTTTAATATGTCAGTTTACCATGGTTTAGTTTGACACATTTTTATTAATTTTGAAATATCTTTAGCCTCATAGACAGTATCTTCGATTTTGAGTAATGAGTATAGAAAACAAACTAAAAGCAGAAGTGATTACCTTAAAGTAACAAGAAAGTCCAATAAGCAGGTCTAACTACTAAATTGATTTCCATATTATTTGAACTGATAAATATTTTAAAGATAAACTGCTTTATACAAAATACTTAAATATTCTAGTTAAATGATAGTTAAACATTATTAAAGGGGAACTATTTTAGTAAGCATGTCACTCGTCTACTTGATTTTTAAACTTATAACTAGCAAACTAGCAGACATAAAATGTTAGCTTTAATACTGAAAATATAAAGAAATGATTAAAATCCAGTTTATTAAAATCCAAATATTTATGCCTCTGAATGATTCATTTCACACCTTTACTAGAATCTGGACACTGTCATAAAAAGATCAGCTTAAATTTCATTAGTTTAACTTTTTTCTTTCTTTTTTTTTTCCGGGCCACACCTGGTGATTCTCAGGGGTTCTTCCTGGCTATGTTAAGAAATTGCTCCTGGCTCTCAGTAATCACTCTGGGGACCAAGTGAGATGCCAGGGATTGAACAGAGGTTCATGCTGGGTCAGCTGTATAAGGTAAACCACTGTGCTATAGCTCCAGCCCCAGCTTTCAACTTATTGTACATTAGTGAACTCCTCCCTGATATAGTAAAGGGAGATGCCACCTGAAATCAAATGAAATAGCAGTATTGGTTCTAGAAGAGGGTGGCACAATGAACTTGAATCACTGAACAAAGTTAAATAACAACTTTGGAAAGAAATTTGGTGGGGTGTAAAAATGACAGTGAAATTAAGTAAATTCATAAAATTTTTTATGAATATACCAATCAATATGAAAAAGACATGACTGGCATTATAAAATAAGAGCCAGAGTACAGAGAGGAAAAAAACCCAGATGGATTCTATTTAACACCAACTGCTGTCTAAATTATTATTAAGATTATTCTGCTCATCTGCAAAGTGCTAAAAATTTTTGTGTCAAGAGAATTAAGCTTAAAAGCCCAGTTTTCTCTGTTAAAATGATCCTAATTGTTAGCCTGCTGAGTAAGACATTGAAAGGTAGATGAGGTCAATAGTGGGGCAGGAAATATTTTATAGGTATATCCCAGACTGTGCATTTGGAGACTCTAAGTACTATAATATAGTTTGCTTCCCTGACATAAAGACTAGTAGTACACTTTTATTAATATTCTCATATTTACATTACTTTATCTCTTACATATGGAAAGACAAGCTTGATACTGAACTCATCAGTGTTCATGTCTTTAGGTATGCTATGTGTTGAATCAAGATTTTAGGGTTCAATACCAAGTTCCCTAAGGCCTCAGAGGAGATAGACAATTTAGTGAAGTTAGAAATAGATGATAGCTATCCAAAATTTACTCTGAGAACATGACATGAATATTTTAACCATATGAAAGAATACATATGTAATATGTCATGTATTTCCAAGTCATGAAAGGATTTCTCAATATAAATAATTATGCACTTGCAATAAAAGTAGAAAGAATGGCCCAAAGAGATAGGAAGCAGCTCAAAGGCTGGTTGTGCATGTGACTAATTATTATTTGAACCCCAAGCACTATATGGTCCCTTAAACACTGCCATGAGTGATCCTTGAAAATGAATTAAGCACTGAGCATTGTTGGGTGTGGCCAAGAATAAAAGAAAATAAGACTAATATATTTTTAAAAATTAAAATATTTTCAATTCTACAAGAGCAAACATTAACGTGGCATTGGTGCATAATGTTTGAAAGGTCGCTGTCTCTTCTTCATGGACGACTGAGGCTATTCTTTCTGATGCTTGAAAGGTCACTGCAATCTAAAGGATCAGGTTAGTACTTGAGCCTGGTGCTGCTACTGGCCGCTAGAACCAAACCACAGTTTAGGAGTGGATGCATGCTATTACAAGGTTTGCACTCCACTCATTTATATTTTCATATTCAGAGTTTAAATTGAGTTATAGCTTTAAAAAAGATTAAGTGATTTGTGAGAATATTTCTAAAAATGTACAATGTTTCATTTCAGTGTTTTATTTACATATATTACTATTTAATTAAAATATTGATGGCTAGCTTATACATTCAATTCAAGGGCAGAGTTTACTGAAGTGTCTAAATATACATGTTTTATCTATTGTACAGCATGGTACATCAAAACATTAAAAATTCACCCACTTAGTAATTTTTATTTAACATGTCAAAAACACTGGGAGACTTGAGTGAATTTAATCAAGTTCAATAAATTTATAACAAGACTTTATATTCAATTTTTCTGTAGACAACTTAATCTTTTTTTTTTTTAAACTTAGTTGTAGGGACAGCTGTAGTCTATGGCAAATTAGAAAACAAAATCAAATGAGATATCCCATGGAGATCTGTACTACAGAGAAGGATAAATCTCTTTCCTGCAGAGCTAACATCAAGGATGCTGTGGATGTCTGTTAGACATAATGTCTACTCTACTCAGCTAACCCAGGACTCAGCTCCGACTGTCCGGAAGCTTTAGAAACAAGTGGACTTAATAAAAGACTAAGTAGGCTATCTAATTGCATATCTAATCATGTCACTGTCCTTTGATTCAAGCTTGATTGAAGGTGAAAAATGATAGAATGCAGAGTTGACAGCAAATGCATATGTTAAATATCTCAGTGTAGTGAAACTTTTTCCCTGTTATAGAAAAGCAGAAACAAGGAAAAAAAAAAAAA